>AWOL01S0042515.1:58257-74088 GCA_000715115.1 Nicotiana otophora | reverse complement strand
TGGACAACAGAAGAATACCTTTTAAAGGTCATTCAGGAAGACGCTTCCCTAAAGCAAGCAAGGTGAGTAAAGTTAAGCTTAAGGGACTGTATGTGCCAGTTACACTAAGTGTCACCCTCGCGAGTGAGGAATTTCGTTATCCATGGTACAGAAGGATTACCGCGAGGCGAATAAGGATCATCGATGATGTGAAAAGATGCCAAAGATGAGAGGGTAAAACATCTATACGTAGATCATCGTAGCACTAAATCTTAGTGCTCCCCTAAAGGGGGAATATGGTGTGATGTGGCATTAAGTCAAAATTAAGTGGTTCTAGTAACTATGGAATGGTAAAGGAAGAATATGAAAAATAAATGAAAAAGGGATGAGATTGCACTTATTCAAATCCTACAAATATGCTATGATTCCATAACATTATACAAGCATGACGTCAAGGAGAGGAAGTAAGGGTTCCTACCCGAGATGTTATTGATAGATAAGGAACCAATGCGAGACGTAAGTTAAGACAAAGTAAATAACCCAAGAAAGATTACACGTAATATTGATATGAGAATGGGCCAACGAGTAGTTAGTAATTGATTCGGGAAGAGCCTAGTTATGGCTAAACAAGAGGACACAGACAAATCAAGAGATTGTGTAAGACGTACATAGTGAACCCCAACATGGGGAATTCAGTCTCACAGATACGACATCGTAACCCTTGAGAAATATTCAGATAAGAGTTGGGGTAGTTAAAGGTTCCGTATGAATGTTATGGAAATAAAAGACAGTCTCACTGGGAAGACACTCAAAATATCAGTTCAAAACAACCCTACAAGCATAAGGGCATGGAAGTAAGTAACTACGGATAATGATAGGCAAGGAAGGACATCAAAAGGTCCGTCGAGTATACAATGTAATAAGCCTATAGATTTGCAAGAGTCAGAGGGTCCTCCCTAAGTACTACAATGAAAGACTAGCTGAGCGAATAAGCAAGAAGGCTTCAACCTAAGCACAATGACCTAAAGAGGAAATGGTATTGTAAAAATAGTCTCACGACAACATTGTATGCACTCCATAAGGAAGTGGCACCTACCGTGGCTAATGAACGGAAAGTAATATTTGAAATCATATGAGTTTCACTAAAATTCCGGCATACGTGGGAACTAAGATAAGTTAAGTATGCACGCAACAAGGGGACAGAAAGACCAGGAAAAGTAATAACATATGTTTAAAGAAAGCTGAGAAGGAACGAAAGGAATTATTCGATCAATGATCCAGAGTTAGTTACGTTATGGACACACTTAAGATTCCGGAGTATTATCCATGCAACATGGATGTTGACAATCATACAGCTGTAGAAGACTCTGGTATAAGTTAAAAGAAAGAATTGAGTCCAGGTCATAGACAAGGGGGATTGAATTGTTAAAAAACATGTATCATGGATATTCCATAGCGCCCATGAAAAGCTAAAGTAATAGCTAATACCAGAAGCCGAAGATCGGTAGATAGCTTAAGCCTACATAAAGGACGATCTGAAGGAAGAGGAAACTAAAGATTTACATCAACCAAGTAAATCAGGAGTCTGATTATTGGACCCAGAAAAGTTCAGGAATCGTGATTGAGAACATTACAGGATTACTCTTAAATATCAAAGGTACAAGAGAGATAGTACAATAGCCATATTCTATAATGGCTCTACGATAAAACCAGTCAGAAGAGTACCAGTCTCATAAGAAGTCAGCATGAAGCTCTCACCGGATTGTGTATGCATCAGAGGTGCAAGTATTATAATAGAGCTTCAAGTTGTGGATGTGAATTATACCTGTGTTAAAGCGAGGTCATGAAAGAGATAGAAGACGTGATGTGGCATTTTAAGGTAGGTAAGATAAATGTGAACAACGTACGAGATGCTCAAATGCGCAAGGTTGCGAATAATCCATACTACAGATAGAAGGTTAGAAGCGCTAGGATTCAGTATCCAGGAATGGTAGAGGCGGCGTCAGTGGCATATCTTCCAACCTATGGTATCGAGGGGTCTAGTTAAGAGAGTAAAGAAGATTTAGAGACGATGTGATGTCTTGCTTGATATTCCAGGATGACATAAGGAAACCTATGATGCAAGCAAGTTGAAGGTTGCGAGTAGTATAAATAGATATGTGTAGATCGCAAGCTAAAGTATGGTAAAGAGACAAGGTTTTAGGAAGACAGGAGTAAGGATAAGAAAGGGCGAGGGTGAAGGTGATGAGAATGGATAAGTCCTCAGGATTAAGCCCATGAAAACAAGAGAGCTGATAATTTCTCTAAGTTATAGAAGCTCAGTATAGTCTGAATGAACTCAAAGAAGTCTATGACTAATGGCATTTAGAAGAGATGGGATGCCGCCCTGATAGTACGATGAGGGTGTAATTGTGATAGATAAAGATGACGATTGGGCCTTCGATTGAGTAATGATTTGAAGAGGATTTCATGAATTATGCGGAATTAAGATACCCATGTAAGGTGAATCACATTGGGATGCTATAAAATACAAATATTGAAGTACAGTATCGCCCCTAAGTGGTTTAGGAAAATCACTTCAAATATTCCTCGATGCAACATATGCCCTAGTGCCAATGTATTACGTAAGAAGTTTCAAGTTATCAATGAAAGATTGTAGATCAACATTGAGGTGAATCGACAATGGATGGATAAAAGTTACAAAGTACGAGATAAGATTAGGCCATCAGTCTTAAGATGAACAGTAATGAAGAAGCGTTAAAATAATTAGCTTTATGCATATGGGATAAGCAACGAGAGTAACCTGAAGTTTGGTCGCAGACCTCAATAACGATAAATCGAAGTAAGAATTATGGTATAGTATGGCCTACTCAAATGTGGTAAAGCTAATGATGCCCAGAGGGACTGCTTGACATGATTTTGTATATGTCTATAAAGTGAGGCCTAGATATTTGGCTAAAAGCTGGAGGAAAAAGGAGATCGCATAGGCGAACTTATAAAGAGAGAATTGGATTTGGTTAGATAATGTGTGGTTGGTAAACAAGGATTGGTTTTTTAGCAATATATCGTCAAATAAGGTCAGAGTCATACATGCTGCATGATAGAAGGTAGCAACATTTATGAGATTGGAAGGATTCCGGTCGCAAGTCGTGATGTGAGAAAGAGGCCTAAAGGGGGGAATGCCATTTCCTTTGGATTGTTTTTCACAAGAATAGTTTCCTAGATGGAAAGAAGAGTACTAAAGTATTCGGAAGAACTATAAGTTATGATAATGATAAGTGCATCAGTCAACATTCGAGGACGAATGTTCCAAAGGGGGGAATGATGTTACATCCTGCATTTTTGTACGTTAAAGTTTCATCGTAAGTTAATCGACGTAAGTTCGGGAATGAGATTATCTTGAGATTATAAGCATTATGCTATTTCAGACAAGTAATGAGTAAATTCGTGAAAGTGCGAGGGTAAGCAAATCAAAGAAAATGAGTTTCGTCAAAAATGGCATTTTGGGATAAAATACGGCCCAAGCTAAAATACCCGGTATTTATGGACTAGTGCCATACAAGCTACCACATGACCATGATAGTCAGGTGTATAAGGTGTGTTAAAAGTAAGTAGTATTTTAAGTAATTTGAGATGATTTTTAATTATGTAAAAAATTGAATAATTATTGGATTAGTGAGAGATTAATTAAGTAATAAAGCTAATTAAGAAATTAAAACAATTTGGATAAGTTTAAGGGGGCCTTAACGTGACAGCCCCCAATTTCAAGATTTATGACTCATAAACATGTAACTTGGTGGCAACTTTAGAGGATTTTGGTTGCTAAGTCATCAAAGAAGTGGGTCCCACACCCAATTATATAAAAGACCTCTTAAGACCACAAATTAAGGGTTTTTGACTACATGAAATACGGATGGAACTCCTAAAGAAAGGGAATGGGAACATTACTGCTTTAGCAAATTCAAAACGTTTACATTCTAATCCTTAGTATGTGACTTTATGCAAATAAAATCTCTTAGCATCTTAGCAACGTGAGATGTTGTAATTTTAAGGGAGTACGGTGCAATCTTTCGCAAGAAAATCATATGGATTTTTCCCTACTTCGATCTCGCCGTTACGTGATTTGTTGCAATTGAAGTATATTAAAGGGATTGTCAAGAGAATCAGTTCAGGTATGTTAGGGCTATCCCTTCTTTCTTTTGGCATGATCTATACGACACAAACGAAACGAGCAAATGTACAATTTCCATAAATGACTCTATTCATAGAAATACTAGAGATGCTTATGTTCTTGATTCCCCATGTGTCATATTATTCTATCATCTGTTCATGGGTCTAAGAAAATATGTAAGTTGATAAATTTGTTTCGTGATATTAATCAAAGGCAGAATGGTCTTATGACACTCTGAAAGATTTTATTGACGTACTTCTCGTGCATTGCATTCATTTACATTGACCCATGACTAGATGGCGTTATATACACATATATATATATATATATATATATATATATTATATGTATATGGGATATGGAAAAAGGTTACGGCGTTATATACGCACCACCACCTGATTAGCTGGTATACGTTGATGATTTGCCCACAGTGGTCGAGATGATATGATGGGATGCCCTCAGAGGCTTGATGATGTTATGAACGCATATACCCATGTATGGTATGACATTTATATTCATATGCATGACATTATAATATTAAACGATTCATAGAGATATTCAGATATACATGTCGAGTCTTTTACTCCATGTCTCTCTCATGTCTATTGTCTATTATTTACTGATTTTCATTCCTTATATACTCGGTACATTATTTATACCGATGTCCCTTTTGCCTGGGTACGCTGCGTTTCATGCTCACAGGTCCTGATAGACAGGTTGAGAGTCCTCCAAGTAGGCTATCAGCTCAGCGGAAGGTATTGAAGCGCTCCATTTGCTCCGGAGTTTCTTATGTGGTCAGTATGATTAGGACATGTACTGATTAGTATGGCGGGGCCCTGTCCCGACCTTTATGACATTTATGTACTCTTAGAGGCTAGTAGACATATGTCGTATACGTAAAAGATTGTACAGTCTTGTTGGCCTATGTTTTGAGTTTATAAATGATCATGTTGGCCTAGTAGGCTCGTATGTAACATATATATGATGATGTAATAAGAAAGCTATATTACGTTGGTACTCGGTTGAGTAAGGTACCGAGTTCCTGTCGCGGCCCATCAGTTTGGGTCGTGACATGTAGCTTCATCATCGGAAATAACGCGCCTCATAACCCGAGGCCTGCGCACTAAAGAACCCTCTTCCTGTTATTCTTCACCCTCAGAGCCACGGGAACCATCAACTTTTCTTTTTGATGAAGAGCTCAAAATTCTCTCTTGTGTAAGAGATACAGAAAGTCTTGTAGAAGAAATAGACGCGGGACTGACACCACGAATAGGAAATCCTAACAAAAGAGAGAAGTTTGGTAAGAAGCTCCTAAGCCAACACAAGAGAAGAAAAGAAATTGGACAGAAAAAGTACCGTGTGTTTTGACTTTCCAACCAAACCTTTGAGAAAGGTACTTCCAAGACCTTCTCTCTATAGGGGCAACTGACAATAACTTTTCTACCCAAGTACAGAAGTTAGGAATCTCCTCGAAAATTTCCATGGTTGTTGAAAAGGTAGACACGAGATTAAACGTTTATTGTTTCAAGAAAGAAAAGAAAGGGTAAAGGAAAAACTCTTACGTGCAAAATTCCACTTTTCTGGAAAGGGCATATTCTCTTCACCCACCAAAGCACTTGTGGGAGCAGCTACAAAGCGAGCATACCAGCCACGGTCTCTATCATCCTAGGGGCTAACCAATACCTTCTTGCTTCTGGCCACAAGTGAAAACACCCCTTTACAAAATAATTTGAGGAAATAAAGATGAAGCAAATGATGAAAGGTGAAAGGCAGGGAAGCCAAGTTAGATAGGTAACGAAGTCATGCAACAACCCTCCAAACAATAGGACCAATTTGTCTTAGGCATACATTAAAAAAACGGTAGAATTCAATGATTAATGGGTCAATGGGTGGTCTAAATCCTAAAGTGAAAGGATATATATAATTAAAGGAATAACCAGCCTGATATGAGGTTATTCTTTGGTTTGGATCAGGAACTAAAACTGGGAAGTTAGGTTTCCAGTTACATTCTCTTCGAACAAGAGAAATTAAACCAGTGGTAATTTGAGTTATCGTAAAGATCGGCACGATCATGAGAAGCTAAAGAAGAAACTTGATTTCTTATGGTTTCTCGATCAGATGAGAAAGAAAATTTATGTGGAACAATTTCATCAACTGTTGGTTCACATATAGATTCATTCGATTCCCTATTTCTAGAAGAAGATCTAGGGGTTAAAGAAGCCCTAGGTATAGAAGAAGAAGAAGAAGAAGTGAGAGTAGTGGTTTGAGATGAAGAACCACGAGTGGACAGCGAACCTAAACTATGAAGTCTGCCTCTTCTTCTACTTCACACTGGAGCATATAAAGGAGCAAGTTCACCAACAATTACGACTTTGCGAGGGTCAGGAGTTGATAAAGACATGGTTGTGTAAGGAATTAACAGAGGAATATGCGTCAAAAAAAGAAGGAAGAATGAAGAAGAAGAACATTATAAAATGAAGGTTTCATAAAACCTAAGAAGTATGAAAAGTCCTAAAAAAATGCTGAAAAGCCACAGAACCAATCATCAAAAGCCACGTGGTATATGAATTAAATGGAAGTGACATACGACACGTTAATTCTGAAGAAAGCACAATGATCCTTGGGAAATGGCGGCAAAGAATTCCTTCCATAAATACATACCACTTACCGAATATACAATTGTCGAATATTCAGAAAGCGAGGGGACTATCTGTATTTGTGGTAAATAAATGATGCACGTGGAATTATATAGAGCTGACATAGCATGATACGTGGAACAATGAGGAAATAACAACTGGCATATTTCATTTAACAGATGTATGATGCGTAAGAGGTATGAGGAAAACACCCACGAGATAATGGAGAACCACCGTTCGAGCCTAAAACAATTGCTGAAGAGGCACGAGCAGAGTGAATCAAGACTGGAAAGAGGAAAGATTCACGGACCTACAATTAATGAAGAAGGGGAATCAGAATCATTACAAAATCTTCATAGACAGTTACGATTACCAATCATAACGGATAATTAATGCCATTAAAGCTCATAATGATTCTACCATAAATAGGAGAAAACGTTATATTTGTAAACTCCTATATAAAGGGGGAGAATTTCATTTGTAAAGACACGTTCTGAGTACTATCGAAATATATTCACTTTCTCTTGCTTATTCAATGCAATCAATTATTCTTTCTTTTTAGTTACTTTTTGTCAACTTTATTTCCTTTTAAGTGAATTACTAAGGAAGTAAGGAATTATTTGGTTATCAGTAACCGAGTTCTTCTAAAAATAGGCTTTGACTAAAGATCTTATTTTTTGGTTAAACATATAGGAAGGTTTACATTGGTCGAGACTCGACCCTCAACTTAATGGTAAGTTGATTGAATTTTTACATGCTAATGCAAATTGCCTTGATTGCTCCCATGCCGACATAACAGGTATACCACCGGAGATAATAAACCATATAATCCATATTAACTCGCATTATACACCGGTATAATACAAAGTTCTGAATAGAGAAAGATACAGAGGTTCAATTGAAAGTCAGAAACAAGTTCTGTGATCAACCTAAGGTGATTCCTTGGAGATCCAAATCCGATCGAAGGAGTTCGAAAAATACGTATCAGCCTTACATCGGTCCAATACGACGGGATCACAGGAAAACATTAGAACCTATACGATCTAATCAAAGATTCGGGCAGAAAGATGTTAATTTGCCTTCACGGGCTTAAAAAGATCCAAACACAACAAAATACATACATACATACACACACACACACACACACACATATATATATATATATATATATATATATGGAATAATAAAATACATCCCAACTCGGTATATTTTCTTGCTCTATCGAGTATATACACTTCAAATAGTGTTGAACCAATTCTTCAAAAATACATATACTGCACATGAACAAAGAGGATTGATAATTCCTTGTCCGAGTCAAGAATTTCGTGTTAAAAAATGAGAGCTTTATGTCTGATTCAAGAATGAAGCTTTTCAAGTTTTTTTCTACAAAAGATCAATAATGAGGACACAATTCAATCTCTGCACGTAAATATGCAACCAGAATAAAATTCACTTTCGAACAAATACGTGACTTGTATTCGGTCCAGCATTGACCATTCAAGTTAAACATATAAGCCTTTAAATGACTCATTGTATTATGTTTCGGACATAGTATCCCATTTCGTAAATCAAGTCTATTAAAACGATTTACTATTTAACATTATACTCGGATCGACAATCCCGCATATTCTAATAAAAATCTCAACTATCATTTTTGATTATCCGGACATGTGTCCCTCTCTACTTGGAAGTATGTTCAAATAATCTGATTCAGATTCAACATCCAATAAAACTAAATATCTCTTCGGGTTAAACCCACTAAGACATATATTTATTCGGGATCAATATTCCCCAGACTCAATGTTCTACCAGGATTAATACTTCCTTGAATTCTACCTGGGTTAATACTTCCTCATACTGAAAGTCCTCTCAGGTCTATATTCCCTTAGACTAAAAGTATATCACGCCTATAAGACTAAACACGAGCACCCGGATAAAGTCTTAAAGTGCCAAGAAGAATTAATACTCGAATAAATTCTCTATTACCAAACAATACTTACACAAACGTGATTGCAGTACTTACATCTTCCACAATCAGGGAATTCTTTCTATCGTCCACCTTGATTATGCGAACGTCATCTAGCTCATTCCGGAATGATCTGAGTGAGCTGGGAATTGGTTCGAGGATTACTCTGACTAACCTTGGAAAGCTCTTTCCTTCTTTCGGAGGATGGGCAAGGATACACTATGGATTAGTACCCAATGTACTCTTCTTTTACTGCTTCTAAGCGACCTATATCAAAGATCCAGTATTGAGTCTCATCATGAGTCTCGATCAAGATTCAAGGTTGTCTTTCTCGGTTAAAAGACCTATAACAAAAGACAAAAATTATTTGAAGGTTCGTGAAATTAAAGAAAAAGATAAAGTTAAGTATTTCGGGGATTGTCTCGAGGACTACTCTAGTCATCCCTGGATTCTTTCTTTCTTTTACCACGTCCTCATATCCTCGGGAGAAGAAGACAATATCTTCTTTACTCATTCCTTTATGTCAGAGACTCCCCTATCGTTTTCATAACAGTTGCGGTTTAGATACTTAAATATAATTGCGGAACAAATAAGTCATTTATGTTGATCATTCCACTCCTTCAGAATGGACAGTCTCCAAATTGAAGGAAATCTCAGGTCGGCACTACAACAAATCCAACATACCATCCCGATAAAATTTTGAAAAATAAAAATGAAGGTATCGAAGAGTGAAGCCCATTTCGGCTAATGGTGATAAAAAGTAAAGGCGTGCTACGAACTCGGATTCCCTTGAATAGGCAGATGCTTATGGAACTCGATATTGACGAGATTAATCGCCGGTTCAAACAGGTGAGTATATGCGAAGGAAAAACCAATTCGGTGACTAGTGTATTTCGGTTCCGATTTTACTCTGCAATTTTGATACTGATGAGGTGCATCTTACTTCAATCTCAAAACATGTTCCATAAATCTCGAAACAAGAGCAATTGCTTTTCCAACAAAGATTCTCTCACTTCTCGGACATTTCTCGAGAACTATCTCGAAAGTGAGATGACTATCTGTGTCGATAAAAATGGACTTAATATGTGGCCCACTCAATAATTAACACTTGACAAGTATAGCCTAGTCAGTTCCAGGTCAAACCGAAAGGTCAGCTAAAGAAATACATCCTGAGTTGTTGAATCAGAATCAAATGGTGTTATTCTAGAGGTAACGATCATGAGTCTTCAGGATGGTAATCGAGTATCCGGGAAGTCTTTAGATCTAGACAAGAAGATCAAAAAACCAACAGTTACAGTATTAACTCATCAGTTACGAAATTAACTTGTAAATTACGACATTAACTCATAAGTTATAGTATTAACTCATTAGTTACAGAATAGTTAACTCAGCAGTTACGAAATTTCAACATTGACTTAATAACTATAAGTCTTCCAAAAATAACAGATGGGTTGAGTAAATGCTCATAATGAACCCATATTCAAGGGGTATGGTTACCTAAAACTAGTCCTATAAATAGGCACACTTACCACCATTATAATCATCTAATTTTCTTCTCTATAAATGTCAAGACCCAAAATTCCACCTCAAGGCCGTGATGGCGCCTAGCCAAACTTGCTAAGTAAGCCAACTCATAGTCAATAAATAAAGTCCATTTTCATTATTAAACAGAGATATATAATAATTAAAGATGGAAACAGGTAGTGGCGAAGTAGATCCATGAAGTGCAGCTCACCCTAAGTCTCCGTGAAAACTCCTAGCTAAATCAAGAAGCTCTTCTAGGACCCACCTGAGGATCTGCACAAAAAATGTGCAGAAGCATAATACGAATACACCACAGTTAGTATCTAATAAGTATCAAGTCTAACCTCAAAGAAGTAGTAGTGATGCTAGATGCTTCCAGATACTTACCACACAAATATAGTAACAAAATTAAACAACTGAACGATAAATAATATCCTGAATAACAAGAGTCACGAATATCAACAGTGGAAAAGTATTAAGTATGCTTTAAAGGACAAAAATAACCATAACACTGCTCAGATATCGAAATATAAGATAGCCTGCTAAAATAACAGAGCCAAGACTTCCAATTAGCACATAAGGATGTCGAACAATAACTAACAGTTAAATAAATATTTATAAATGAGTCAATAATAAGAATGCATGCTCACCCGATACACAATCCATGTACCCCCGATACACATCGATGTATCAACATAACCGATACATAATCCATGTATCAACATAACCGATACACAATCCATGTATCGTGTCGGTACAAAATCCATGCACCGACCACGCTCACAGGGCCCAAGGTAATATGGGTAATCACCTGACTCCGGAGGGACGGATTCAAATCCAAGCGCAATAGCATCCCTCATATATCAATATCCCATCATTATGTCCAGTGTACAATAACTGTATCTTATCTACATGCTTACCCTTTATGCCCAAATCTTCAGTCCAAATCACATATCCATTTTAAAAGTGTATGTATATGCTCAAGAATTATAGATAAAAGGAGCATAAGGACTTAAAAATATCAAACAGATATGTGCTCATGAAATCTATATGTGACTACGGATAATTATGCAAATTTCACATATCAAGGACAAGCTCCCATGCCTTCACAATTAACATAAGCCCAGGCATTATTTATAACATGAATAAGAGAGTGACGTAGTCACATAAGTCAAATAAATCATGAATAAATTGAGCACGTAGAAAACATAAGGCATACAATAATCCAATTCTACCCCGATCATAATATAAACTTGGTAAATGCATATACGCTTGCCGCCGCATATATACACTACCACCAATATTTTAAACACATAACAAACAAGTCAAATCCTAGGGATTTCCCTCTTAACAAGGTTAGCCAAGAGACTTACCTCTACCTGATAGCCTTAAAATCACCAAAAGTGCAAATGTTTCAATAATGCAACTCCAAACGACTCGAATCTAGATAAATATAACCCAATAATATCAAACAAAGCTATAAAATCGAACCCAAATAATAAAGCTGGAATCTTTAATCAAATAGATAAAGTCAACCCCAAAAGTCCACCCCCGGGCTCACTTCTCGGAATCCGACAAAATTTACAAATCCCAAAAATCCATTCCAACACGAGTCAAAATAGACAAGTTTCATTCAAAACCGACTGCAAATCGGGGTTCAAATTTCAGTAATCTCTTTTCCAACAATTCCTTACAAAATCCCAATTTCTCCCTTAGATTTCATCGACCAAAGGCCAAAATCAAAATGGATTCATGAAGTAAAATCAAATTCAAGTCAAGCACCCAATCTCAAAATTCGCCCCGATCCGAGCACCCAATCTCAAAATATGATAAATGAGGCCAAACCCTCGATTAAAATAATATTGCCTAGTGATTTCGCTTTTGCGGACACAAGTGTCGCTTCTGCGACACCGCATATACGAAAACACCCTCTAAGATGTGGAAACCCACGTAAATCCTAACCATTCGCTTCTGCGGATAACGGTTCGCTTCTGCAGATCCGCTCTTGTAGACTACCCTTCACACCTACACCAACGCTTCTACACTCGAACGTCCACTTCTGCAGAATCCCCTACCCAACCAAGACATCACTTCTACCTTCTGTGACCAAAAGTCTGCTTCTGCGAACTCGCACCTGCATTCCCAAACCTCGCAGGTGCAAAAACACTAGAACCAGACTACCAATTAGTTCCAAATTGATCTGGAATCTACCTGAAACATACCCGAGCCCCTCGGGACCCCATCCAAACACATCAACCAGTCCCAAAATATAATACGGACCTACTCGAGATCCCAAATTACACAAAGTAATATCCAAACCACAATTCGCACCCAGATTCAAGCTTAGTGAACTAATCAAACTTCCAACTTTTAAAACTCACGTCGAACCATATCTAACCAGCTCAGAATAATCTCAAATTTTGTACACATGTTCGAAATGATACAACGAACATATTCTTGTAACACCCTAGAAAATTTTGAAGTACTTAAGTGTAAATCCCAGTAAAATTTTACAAAAAAAAAAATAATATTTCGTGGTGCCGAATTGGTTTTTACTTGTTTAAGGATTTTAGAAAATCTTTGCGACAAGTTTGCGAGCCGCGGCTCTGACTTTTTGGGTTGAACAATGCACCGGAGAGTAAAGAAAACTTTTCGGCAAAAGAAGAAGTTTTTGCGGCCCACTATGCGGTCACAGAATCACTATGCGGAGCGCATAATGGTCGCAGACTGAGACAAGAAAGGGCAGGTTTGGAGACTAGGTTTGCGGTGCATTATACGACCGTAGACTAATTCTGCGGTGCATTATGCGACCACAGAATAGGTCTGCGGGCCACATAATGATCGCAAACCAGGTCAGTCACGCCTAGTTTTGGAGGCCAAATTATTCGGCCGATATGCGGTCCACATGTCGATTATGCGATCGCGTATGCAATCGCAAACCTTATTCCGGAGCTCCATATTTGAGTTTTTACAACCCGATCCTTCTTTGTTAAATACATGCTTTGGGCCATTGTTGAGCAAAAATCTGACATTTTAGAGTAAGAGAGAGAGCCTTAGAGTGAGAAGGTGTTCCTCAATAATTGTTCTTCAATTATTGCTCAAAGTTTGGAAGATTAAGAAGGGAAACTCACTAGGTTTTCATCCTAGAGGTAAGATTCTACACCCTAACCCTCAATTTTGAATTTTGTCTAGAAATGGGTAGTTAAAAAGATAAATTTTGGGCATGAGAGTTGTTTATTTTACATGCATGTGTTATCAAAGGGTGTAGGAAGATTGTTGAGATAAAAATGGTAAAGATTGGGTTGTGGGATGATGGAATCCTCCATAAAAGGACCTTGAAACCTTAATGCACACCTAGTGTTTGATAAAATGCTCAAATGAGCTGAGACCATGAATATCTTCCTAATAATGGTTCAATTTTGTTATGTCTCAAAATAGATTGGGATTGCTAAAATTTTCAGAATGTTGTAGTAATTTAAGGAAAGCTCAAAGCAAGGTATGTTGGCTAAACTACTCTCTTGGAATTGAATTCAATGATGTTCTCATAAGTTTCAAGTATGGTTGTCTCAAGTTCCTTATTCTATGTTTCGAGATATTTCCAATAAATTTGATTGTCTCAAATAAGCAAAGTGTCGAGAATTATGTATTCAAAACGTGTTACAAATGTTTCTATCACATTATATTATCCTTTGGGAATGTGTTCAAGAATGATATGTGCATTAAAATGCTATGCCTTTGAGTCGTGTTTCAAATGAAGGTTATGATGCCAAATTGTGTGAGAAAATGCCAATATTCTTAAGACTCTTAATTGCTCATATGTGTACCTAAAGTCTTGATTGAAAATATCTTATTGTTGATAATCTATAAAGATGGCTGGAAGTTAAATAAGTGAATTGGGGATATGAAGTATGGCCAATGTGCCAAGAGTGAAAGTTATACTTGTGGCCAATGGTGCTAATGAAATGAAATGATGTGAGAAAGGTTATGAAATGATCCTTGATTCAACTATTCCAAATTGACTTCGAAAATAGAATTGCCTAAAAGCTTATGAACTCAAGTCATGCCCATATGTGGCCGTTCTAACAAATGCTATGCTTTGAGAGTATTTTCAATGTGTTTTGCATTCTTACATTTTCGTGAGTGGAAATTGTGTATTTCCCTTTTTGGGGAAAAGTATTTCAAGAATAAATGGTGTGTTACTTGTTGATTATTGTAACTTGCACATCAATTACCAATTATTTTACTCCATTTATCGAAACGAAATCTATTATGCTTAAATTGTTCATTTCTAATGAACGTAAGGTTGTGATTTTCGGAATAGTATATATGTTGATATGTGATGGTGATCTTTGAATTTGAAAGAGGTGAAAGTCCGGAATATCAAATATGGACAACGTGCCTTGAATAAGGAATCTTGTGAATGGCTAAAAGAGCCAAGGGAATATTATTGTTGTTATTGGTTGAAAATACTAGTGGATATTCATACAATATGAAAGATGATGAGGTAAATACATTTGTACCTATGTTATTTTTGTGAATTATTCCCCTTATTTGGGATGAAATTGATATGATTAAATTATTCCCCTTAATGGGGATGATATTAATTGATATAAAAAGATTGATGTCTCAAATAAGACAGCCTAGCCGATCGGGTCGTGATCGGACTCCGTGCTAAAATTACGGTGGTATTGGTATTGATATTAATTGTGGTTGATGTCTCTAAGGAGATTGCCTAGCCAATCGGGTTGTGATCGGACTCCGTGCTAAAATTACGGTAGTATTGGTATTGATATTAATTGTGGTTGATGTATCTAAGGAGATAGCCTAGTCGATCGGGTCGTGATCGGACTTCGTGCTAAAATTACGATGGTATTGGTATTGATAGTAATTGTGGTTGATGTCTCTAATGAGATAGCCTAGCTGATCGGGTCGTGATCAGATTCCGTGCTAAAATTACGGTGGTATTGATATTGATAGTGATTGTGGTTGATGTCTCTAATGAGATGGCCTAGCTGATCGGGTCGTGATCGGACTCCCTGCTAAAAGTACGGTGGTATTGGTATTGTGAACATTGGTATTATGAACAGTGGTATTGCGAACAGTGGTATATCGGCGCTAAAGATCTCCCAACCAAAAATAATATTATCATCATAATTTGATTATCACCTCACAGTGTTATCTTCATATTTTGGAAATTATTATGTTTTAACTTGGCATTTGAATATCATTGATTGTGACTTGTTATTTCTATGGATTTCCATTTCTTACATTGGCATTCTATTTTGAAAGAGGACAGTTAGCTTTACATACTAGTACTATTCCATATGTACTAATGTCCCTTTTGCCGGGGGAGCTGCATCTTCAATGGATGCAGGTGATTCAGCAGCGGGCAACTTTGGTCCTCGTTAGCAGTTACTCCCTATTCAGCAGGTTTTGGTGAGCCCTACTCTATTCTGGGCTCGATGTCACTTGATGTTACACTTTGTGTATTGAGGTATAGCCAGGGCCTTGTTGCCGGCACTTCCATACTATTCTTCTGTCATATTTAGAGGCTC
>AWOL01S0042515.1:0-57824 GCA_000715115.1 Nicotiana otophora | reverse complement strand
TTGTGGGTGGTGTATGATGTTGGGAATTGAACTAGAAATATTGCTATTTGGCAAACATGTTTTTCATTATATCTATAAACTTGTAATACTTTGAAAATTATGAATGAAGTTGCTAATGGAATGAAATGGGAGTTGTTAATAAAATATTTTCAGTGTTTGATTAATGGAGTGCATCTCCTCTTTATTCATTGATGAGTTTGGGTAGAAGAAAATCTAATAGGCTTGCTCGACCGGGTTCACTCGGTTGAGCGCCGGTCGCGCTCCTCGAGTCTGGGTCGTGATAATTCTAACTCCCAGAATAACAATCAGTACCCGATGTCACAAAAGTGAACTCCCGATCAAACCTATGAATCTTTCAACCCTTCAAATTTCCAACTTTTAACAATTAGTGCCAAATCAACCTAGCAACCTCCAAATCCAAATTCGGACATACGCCTAAGTCCAAAATTACTATACGAACCTATTGGAACCATAAAAATACTTTTCTAAGATTGTTTACATAAAAGTCAAACCCTGGTCTACTCTTACAACTTAAGCTCCCAAAGATGACACTAAGTGTTCCAAGTCACTCCCGAACATTCCCTTGTTCGATTCATTAAACTCTATTCAGATCATCATCCTATCAAAGATCATCCAATAATAATTATTTCATCTTTGCTTTATTTTTATTATATTATTTGTCAATAAATTTATTTTTAATTTCTCTATCATGTTGTATTACCAAAATTTATATCTTTTGGATCAAATCGGTTGCATGTGGACCATCATACAAATTTAATTACTTAATCTACTAAGTACAATTTTTAGGTTAAACAGTAAGGTGAATTGAATTTCTATCATTGACTATCGTGGATTATGATAAGATAGCTGGATTCACTTTTTATGAAGAATCTTTAGACAAAAGGTGTTTTACTTCTTTTCTTGGATTTACCTAGTGTTTGTCCAAACTAATTAGGTCAATAAATTTAATAGTGAATACCCTAAAATCCCCTTAAACTATTATTTTTCAGTTACCTACTTAAATTATTTGGTTTTTTCTAAAACTCCTTGAACTATATTGCCATGTATATTAAAACCCCTCGCTGATTATTTGGCAAAGTGTGTGAGATAACTCCCAAAAGGTGTGCTATGGATGAAAATATCCATCAAAATGGCCCCACTTTACTGTGTGTAATGAGTAATTAAGTTTATCCTTTTTTCATAATGACTCACGGTCGTTTTGTGTATTTGAGCCTCATTGTTCTATTTGATATTTTTCATATGACTGTTTGTTATTTTTTGACTTGTGGGAATGGTTGTTTTGGTTTTAAAAAGATTTGGGAGTAAATTAGAACACTCAATTCTATTTTTGGAAGCTTAAGTTGTAAGAGTTGACCAAAATTTGATTTTCGAGTAGATAACCTCGGATTGGTAATTTGATTATCCCAATACGTTCTTATGGTAATTTTGGAGTTAGACCTATGTCCGGATTTAGATTTGGAGGTTCCTAGGACGTTTTGACTCTAATTGTTGAAAGTTGAAAATTTGAAGGTTTGGAAAGTTTATGCGTTTGACCAGGAGTAGACTTTGATGATATCGAACTCGGATTGTTATTCCAGGACTTGGGATAGGTTCATTAGTGGTTTGGAACTTGAGCTAAAGTTAAATTGGAATCCGAAATGTTTAGGCATGATTCAGACATGTTCGTCGAAGTTGGAAAGTTTAGAACTTAAGAGATTGATTTTGATCGGGATTCTTGATTATGATGTTATTCATAGTGTTTTGGAAATTTGGATAAGTTTGGATAATGTATTCGAACTTGTTGTTACAATTGGACGGGGTCTCGTGGGACTAAATCCGGACATACGCCTAAGTCCAAAATCACTTTACGAACCAATTGGAAATAAAACACTTTTCTAAGATCATTTACATAAAAGTCAAACCCTGGTCTATTCTTACAACTTAAGCTTCGAAAGATGACACTAAGTGTTCCAAGTCATTCCCGAGCATTCCCTTGTTCGATTCATAAACTCTATTCGGCTCATCAACCTATCAAGGATCATCCAATAATAATTATTTCGTCTTTGCTTTATTTTTATTATATTATCTGTTATTGAATTTATTTTTAATTTCTCTATCATGTTGTATTAACAAAATTGCTTGTGGCCCATCATACAAATTTAATTACTTAATCTACTGAGTACAATTTTTAGGTTAAATAGTAAGGTGAATTGAATTTCTATCCTTGACTACTGTGGATTATGATAAGATAGTTGGATTCACTTTTTATGATGAATCTTTAGACAAAAAGTGCTTTACTTCTTTTTTTGGATTTACCTAGTTTTGTCCAAACTAATTAGGTCAATAAATTTAATAGTGAATACCCTAAAATCTCCTTAAACTATTATTTTTTAGTTACCTACTTAAATTATTAGGTTTTTCCTAAAATCCCTTGAACTATATTGCCATGTATATTAAAACCCCTCGTTGATTATCTAGCAAAATGTGTGAGATAACTCACAAAAAGGTGTGCTATGGATGAAAATAGCCATCAAAATGGCCCCACTTCGTTGTGTGTAACGAGTAATTAAGTTTATCCATTTTTCATAATGACTCGCGGTCGTTTTGTGTATTTGAGCCTCATTTTTCTATTTGATGTTTTTCGTATGGGTGTTTGTTATTTTCTGACTTGTGGGAATTGTTGTTTTGGTTTCAGAAAGATTTGGGAGTAAATTAGAACACTTAATTCTATTTTTGGAAGCTTAAGTTGTAAGAGTTGACCAAAATTTGACTTTCGAGTAGATGACCTCGGATTGGTGATTTAATTATCCCAATGCGTTCTTATGGTGATTTTGGATTTGGAGGTTCCTAGGACGTTTTGACTCTAGTTGTTGAAAGTTAAAAATTTGAAGGGTTGAAAAGTTCATGAGTTTGACTAGGAGTTGACTTTGATGATATCGAACACGGATTGTTATTCCAAGACTTGGGATAGGTTCGTTAGTAATTTGGAACTTGAGTTAAAGTTTGATTGGAATCCGAAATGTTTAGGCATGATTCAGACATGTTCGTCGAAGTTGGAAAGTTTAAAACTTAAGAGATTGATTTTGATCGGGATTCTTGAGTATAATGTTGTTTATAGTGTTTTGGAAATTTGGATAAGTTTGGATAATGTATTCGAACTTGTTGTTATGATTGGACGGGGTCTCGTGGGACTCGAGTGTGTTTCGATGTGATTCCAGACCATTTTGATGTTTGTTGGCAGGTCTCGTGCTGGTGCATCGCACCTGCGAAAGCATGGTGCGCAGGTGCGATGTCGTACCTGTGAGGTAGTTGTTCGCACCTGCGAAGGTAGGTCTTGAGATGGAAAAGCGTAGAAGTGGAGGTTGGCCGCGCATGTAGAGTCCGCACCTGCGGATTTCTGTCCTACCTGCGATGTCGTAGATGCGCTATTTTGCTCGCAGAAGTGGAGGGAGTCTGAGATCATAATCAAGCATATGTGAGCTCGCAAATACAAGCTTAGTTATCTCAAAAGCGAGATCTCTAGCAGCATGTTATATTCGAGGATTCGGCTTGTTTTTCACTATTTTGAATTTTGAAGCTCGGCTAGAGGCAATTTTGGAGGAGATTTTCACTCTACTTTTGAGGGTAAAGGGTGTCTACTTGATTTTGATAATATATCTTGTTTCCACATAGATTATATCACATTCATTATGGATTTGGAAAAGACCTTTGGGGGTTTTGTGCTAGATTTTGGAATGCAATAATTGAGGTTGAACCACGATTTGGAGTTGGATTTGGATTTGGATAAAACTTGTGATTTAGACTCGTATTCGAATGGGTAGTCAAGATATGTCATCAGGTTCAAGGAAATGAGCTCGGGTTGACTTTTTAATTGACTTTTGGGTATTTGATTAAATGTTGGATCTTTATTGTTTGGAATTGATTCCTATAGCTTCATTTTATGTTATTGAGTTTTATTAACTAAATGTGACCCGTTCGGAGGCCGATTCGAGAGACACGGGATTTTTTGTATATTGATTCTCGCTCATTCGAGGTAAGTATCTTGATTAGGCTTTGCTTGAGGGTATTTCATCGTAGGTTATGATGTTTGCTATATGTTGGGGTGATGCATATGCAAGGTAACGGGCACATATGCGTGCACTTTGGTTATTCCTGATTCGGGTAGACGTTAAGCTATTACATGCCTTGCTTGCAATCATGCTTCTTTAACATTGTATTTTTCTCCACTTGTATAACTACGTGAGCTACTATCCATGTAAAACGTATGTCTACAATATCTACTTATTTGTTTGAGACATCATAGAGCTATTCTTGCTATGTTGAACTATTTAACCTTAGTCGCAGTCATATTATTCAGTCATGATATTATATCCGTATTTTATCCTCTATCTCTGTGCACTCTTTGTTTGTTATCTCACATATTACTTGTGTCATTGTGTGTGTGACATGGGTTTGAACTGAGTTGTGGCATATTGGTATACTCTGTGCGGTATTGTAATTATGGTACTGTGAGATGTTAGCATATTGAGATTTGAGGAGATTGATGATCGATTTTATTGAGCGTATTGATGATTGGTTTTATTGAGCGGATTGATGATTGATCTTGGTCCATAGAGCAGTGTTGATATGGATTGTGAGGTGGCGCTTGCGTCAAGGCCCTATATTGGGCTAAGTGATATTGATCGTTGACTTTGTATCCGCTTAGCGCTTGGGATTGGATCTTCCCCCCCAGTGTCAGGTGATAACCCATGTTACTTTGGGCACTATAAGTGCAGGCACTCGATATGTGCTTAGTGAGGGGCTTATGCCAGGAACCCGTATAGTGCTGAGTGTATGTGTGTGTGTGTGTGACGATGATAATTCAGGGGCATTGTGCCAGGCACCGTGAGTATGTTGAGAGTATGATTGAGGGGTATTTGTTCCAGGCACTATGTATTTGCTGAGATTTTGTATACTTGATTATTAAACTGTGATATTGATGATTTTGGCATGTTTATTTGTCATGCAGGCATAGAGTTGTAATTTTTCTCATGCTAATTGATATTGGATGTCTCGATATGATGTCTAGAGCTCTAAATCATAGTTTATTTTGGTAAATCTTTGTCTAGGTGATTTATGTGAAAAAGTTCATGCCTTGACTGATATATTTGAAAAGCATGCTTCTTTCTCCTCTTATTGCGATAGAGTTGAACTTGATGTTACTTGAGTTGCTTTTCCTTTTGCCATTATTATGATGTTATTGTTGTTGTTGGCTGTTGACAATGGGTATTGGACCTTGCCAACCTAATCACGACTTTCAGACCGAGGTTAAGCTTTCTACTTACGAAGTATATGGGATCAGTTCTACTCATACTACACTCTGCACTTTATGTACCGATTCAGGAGTTGGACCTAGTTGATCATTATAAGCAGAGTTGTGTTGTGCTATTATGACCGAGGTAGAACTACTTCCCGTTCGCAGTCCCTGGCATATCGTCTTGTCTTTTATTATTGTTCAGTCTTTCAGACAATATTGTATTTTGTTCAGACTTTGTACATAGTATTCTATAGAGTTCATGCACTCTGTGACGCTAGATTATGGGTTGTTTTAAATTGTGTTGTCATTTTGACTGCAGTTATTTATGCTACTCCATTATTGAGACTATTTCTTATTGTTGTTGAAGTTTATTTCCGCTATGTTTTTGGCTTGCCTACCAAGCAGTGTTAGGCATCATCACGACTCTGGTGGAATTTTGGATCGTGACAAATTGGTATTAAAGGACTAGGTTGCTTAGGTCTTATGAGTCATGAGTAGGCCTAGTAGAGTCTTGCGGATCGGTATGGAGACGTCTGTACTTATCTTCGAGATGCTACAAGGCTGTTAAGAGAACTTTCTTTCATCTATTCTCTATCATGTGGATTTATTTATCCATAAGTATGAATCTTTGCTTTTTTTTATTCTCTTATAGATAGTGAGGACACGTTCTTCTGGTACAGGAGAGCAAGAACCAGTATCCTAGGCCAGGGCCGCGAGAGGCTGGGGCTGATCGCGACCCTGGCCGAGCAAGAGACAGGGGTGGAGCACGCGTCGCAGTTAGGGTCCATGCTCGAGCAGCGGTTGTGGAGCCACCAGTAGCTCCCATTCAGGAGAAGATTCTCGACTATGTTGAGCCAGTGGGACCAGATCAGGTTCCCTAGGGTTTATTTGCTAACACCAATTGTTCAGGACGCTCTGGTCCATATAATTGGTTTGTTCGAGGGTATGGCTTAGGCTGAGATGTTTCCTACTGCACCATGTACTTCTCATGCAAGGGGCTGAGCGCAAACTCCAGCTACTTATACCCTAAAGCAGATTTATTTAGGTTTTTAGTCACCAGGAATGGATCTAGTAATTGCACCACAACAGTAGTTATTGTTGGACCAGTTATTGAGCCTACTTTCTCCGTAGATGAGCAGAAGAGGTAGAGAGGTTCCGAAGGATGGATCCTCCGTATTTTGATTGTTCTCTTATAGCAGATCCCTAGGATTTCCTTGATGGTTAGTATGAGATTCTTCGGAATCTCGGACTCGTGGAGTCCAATGTAGTGTATTTCACTGTGTTTCAGCTTAGAGGGCCAACCGAGAGATGGTAGTAGTAATATGAGCAGGGCAAAGAAGTTTGTTCCTCTCCTCTTACTTGGGCTCAGTTCTCCAGGGTCTTTTTGTAGAAGTTTGTTTCCCGCACCAGGAGAGATGATCTGAGGAGGTAGTTTAAGAATGTTTAGTAGGGTAAAATATCAGTTACTAATTGTGAAATAAGGTTTACAAAGTTGTCCCGTCATATTACTGTTTTGATTCCCTCTGAGGAGGAGCGAGTGAGGATATTCATTGATGGTCTTCACCATGGTATTCGTCTTTCTATGGCTAAAAAGGCAAAGACTATGACTTCATTTCATCAGGCCGTGGAGATAGCGTGTCGTATTGAGCGCATCTGCTGTGAGACTAGAGAGATGTTAAAGGGTAAAGACAAGAGATACCAACATTAAGGTAGCTTCGGTGGTGCCTCATCTAAAGGCCGAGGTCGATTTGGGAGAGGCCATTCTAGTAGGCTTGCTTATCATGCATCACTACTCAGTCGGGGAGCTCTTGTGCAACCTTCATTCAACGTACTTCCAGCACAGAGTTCTCATCGCTCTCGAGCTATTTAAAGTTCATTTGCACTGGGTTATTCTAGAGGACATTCTGGTTCACGGGGTTCTACTCAGGCCTCGCAGTCATTTCCAATCCGAGGTTGCTATGAGTGTGGAGACTTGGAGTATGTTAGGAAATATTTCCCCCATTTTCATAGGGGTTCAGGGCATCAAGGAGGCTAGACTATGATTCCTGTAGTGGTTGCTACACTACCCGCTCAGCCAGCTTAGAGTGGAGGTCATTCAAGACGTGGTCGTCCTAGAGGTAGAGCTCAGTCTAGTGTAGGTCAAGCTAGAAGTTATGTGTTTCCAGGGAGGACCGAAGCGGTTTCTTCTGATGCAGTTATTATAGGTATTGTTACTGTGTGCCACATAGATGCTTCGATTTTATTTGATCCTGGCTCTACTTATTCATATGTGTTGTCATACTTTGCTTCTTGTCTAGATATGGCACGTGATTCTCTTGCTACCTTTGTTCATGTATTTACACCGGTTGGTGATTCTATTATGGTAGATCTAGTCTATCAGTCATGTGTGGTCACTATATGTGATTTTGAGACGAGAGCGGACTTTTTATTGTTAGATATGGTGGACTTTGATGTAATCTTAAGTATGGATTGGTTATCTCCATACCATAATATTCTTGATTGTCATTCTAAGACTGTGATGTTGACTATGCCAGGGTTGCCGAGGTTGGGGAGGGGTTCTCTTGGTCATAATTCTAGCAAAGTGATCTTATTTTGGAGGCTCAACAGATGGTTTAGAAGGGGTGTTTGGTGTATCTAGATTTTGTCAGAGATATTAGTCCTGATACTCCTATTGTTGAGTCAGTTCCAGTAGTGAGAGAGTTTTCATATATGTTTTGTGCAGATATACTGGGCATGCCACCCGCTAGGGATATTTATTTCAGCATTGATTTGGCACCAGGCACTCAGCCTATCTCTATTCCTCCGTATTGTGTGGCTTTAGCTGAGTTGAAGGAATTGAATGAGTAGTTACAAGAGTTGCTGGATAAGGGGTTCATCAGGCCAAATGTTTCACCTTGGGGTGAACCAGTGTTGTTTTTTAAGAAAAAGAATAGTTCTATGAGAATGTGTATTGACTACAGGCAACAGAACTATGTTACCATCAAGAACAAGTATCCACTGCCACGCGTTGATGATTTATTTTATCAGCTTCAGGGTGCTAGGTCATTCTCAAAGATTGACTTGAGATCGGTGTATCACCTGTTGAATATTAGGGCTTCAGACATTTCTAAGACAACATTCAGAACTCGTTATGGCCATTATGAGGTATTGGTGATGTATTTTGGTTTGACCAATGCCTCCATAACTTTCATGAATGTGATGAACAGTGTGTTCCAACCTTATTTGGATTCTTTTGTTATTGTGTTCATTCATGATATCTTGGTATATTCATGTAGTAGGGAGGAGCACGAGAAGCATTTGAGGGTTGTGCTTCAGACTTTGAGGGAGGAGAAGTTGTATGCTAAGTTCTCCAAGTGAGAGTTTTGGTTGGACTCAGTGGCATTCTAGGGCCATGTGGTGTCTAGTGATGGGGTCAAGGTGGAGTCAAAGAAGATTGAGGTTGTTAAAAGTTGGCCTAGACCTTCTAACGCTATAAAGATCAAAATTTTTCTAGGCTTGGCTGGTTACTACCGTCGCTTTCTAGAAGGGTTTTCATCTATAACAGCTCCATTGACCAAGTTGACTCAGAAGGTTGCTCCGTTGAGATGGACAGACGAGTGTGAGGAGAGCTTCTAGAACCTCAAGATTTCTTTGACTGTAGCTCCAGTTTTGGTGTTTCCCTCAGGATCCGGGATATATACTGTTTATTGCGATGCTTTGCATTGGCCTTGGGTGTGTATTGATGAAGGACGATAGGGTGATTGCCTATGAATCATGTCAGTTGAAACCCCATGATAAGAACTATCTGCTACATGATTTGGAGGTGGCGGCTATTGTTCTCGTGCTCAAGATTTGGAGGCACTACTTGTATGGCGTGTCTTGTGAGGTTTACATTGATCATCGGAGTCTTCAGCATATATTCAAGAAAAAGGATTTGAATTTAAGGCAGCAGAGGTGTTTGGAGTTGTTGAAATATTATGATATCATTATCTTGTATCACCTGGGGAAGGCGAATGTGGTAGCAGATGCCTTGAGTAGGAAGGCAGAGAGTATGGGGATTTGGCATTTCTTCCAACTATGGGGCAACCTTTGTTTATGGATGTTTAGGCCTTGGCGAACAGATTTGTGAGATTAGATATTTCTGAGCCTAGAAAGGTTCTCACTTGTGTTGTTACGCAATCGTTCTTGTTTGAGCACATTAAGGCTCGTTAGTATGATGATACCCATTTTCTTATCCTTAATGAAATGGTATTACGATGTGGTACTAGGGAGTTGGGTATTGATCATGATGGTGTATTATAACTTCAAGGCCGGATTTGTTTTCCTGATGTGGATGGTTAGAGGGAGTTGATTCTTGAGGAGACTCAAAGTTCACGATATTCTATCCATCCAAGTGCTATGAAGATGTACCATGATATGAAGCAATATTATTGGTGCCGGAGGATGAAGACGAACATTGTTGGATATCTTGCGTGGTGTTTGAATTGTCAGCAGGTCAAGTGTGAGCATTAGAGACTGGGTGGTTTGCTTTAGAGGTTAGCAAAACCAGAGTGGAAGTGGGAGCGCATTACTATAGACTTTGTGGTAGGATTTCCACGAACTTTGAGAAGATTTGACATTGTTTAGATCATTGTGAACAGACTGACCAAGTCTGTGCATTTCATTCCAGTCATAACTTCCTACACTTCAGAGCAACTGGCTATGATCTACATTAGACAGATTGTCCGCATGCATGATGTGCTTGTGTATATCATCTCGGATCAAGGCACTCGGTTTACTTTGCACTTCTAGAGAGTTGTTCAGCGTGAATCGAGCATGTAGGTTGCGTTGAGTACTGCATTTCACCCTCAGACAGATAGGCAATCCGAGCGAACCATTCAGATCTTAGAGCATATGTTGAAGGCTTGTGTTATTGATTTCAGAGGCTGGTGGGATCAGTTTCTACAATTAGCGAAGTTTGCATACAACAACAGCTATCAGTCTAGCATCCAGATGGCTCTGTATGAGGCCTTATACGGGATGCAATGTCTGTCACGATCCCAATTTCCCACCATAGGATGTCGTGAGGGCACCTAGTCTCTATGACTAGGTAAGCTTAACAAGCATAGAAAAATAGTGGAAATACTACTAAAACTTCAAATTAAACCTTCACACTATTATAATAAACTCAACAGTACAATAGCCAACACTTTCCCCAAAACCTGGTGGGACGGAGTCATAAGCTCTACAAGAAAGTACTAATAGTCTCGAAATACAATATTGTTTGAAACAAGAAATAAACAGTAGAATGTCTAAACAAGAAGGTGACTTCGAGGCTTGCGGACGTCAAGCAGGTATACCTTCAAGTCTCCAAAGGAAGATACTCAATCAACCTCTAGCGTCTGGCACGGACATACGTACCTGGATCTGCACAAAAAGATGTGCAGAAGCATAGTATGAGTACACCACAATGGTACCCAGTAAATATCAAGCCTAACCTCGGTAGCGTAGTTACGAGGCCAGGTCAAGGCACCTACTAAGACATAATAAACAGAAATGAAAACATAATAATGAGAAGTAATGGAAGGCGGAGAAATAACCGATGTGATACAAGTTAATAACATAGACTAATGCCGGAATTGTAAGCATAGAGATAACATAAAAGAAGCAATTAAATAGAAAACACCAAAGTCAAATACGGATCCAAACTGATAAGACAAGGAAGAATAAAAGCAAGAAGAAGTGTTTCACCAATAACTCCTTACAACCCGAGATAAATAACAAGAATTACCAACGAGGTACCGCCTCGTACACAACAAGAATCGTAACAGAGGTATCGCCTCGTATACAACAAGAATCACAACCGAGGTACCGCCTCGTATTCACATTTCTCAATTTCAATCACAGTCTTTCCTTATACCACCGCGTGAGACTTACATTTAAATAGTTTAAAAAAAACATTTTTCCCGAAATACCTACACGCACTTTATCTCACATTATGATGTCGCGTGGCTTCAAGTAATTCCCTTTACAAGCAACACGCATATAAGTACCACCTTATCTCGCCGCATGCACATTAACCCTTATACGTATATCGCCGCATGTGCATCAATATCACATCACAATAACAACTCGCACCACAAGTAACCATATGCCACAACTTGCCAATAATCAACAATATCAATTTTTCATAATAATAGCCCATGGCTCAACCACAATGTGTACAAGAATGTCAACAATAACAATAAATGTAAATTTCTCAACAAGAAGAATATCTCAACAATAAACAACTTCGCCTCAACGTCATAACAGCTTTCACAACTTCAACACCAATAACTCAACAATAAGAGAGATAACATGTAACAATGAATTCAAATAATTATAAATCAACAATGGAAGAGATAACATGTAACAATAACTTAAAATAATTATAAATCAACAATGAAAGAGATAACATGTAACAATAAAAGAGGCAACAACTTCAACTCAGCATAAGAGCAAAATATCAAGTAAGATGTAAAATAAGTGTTAACAAAGTCATTTAGGGCATGTAAGGATAGACTAACACAAGTAAGAGTAGATTGACTATGAGAATCTAAAACATGATATGACAATTCAATTAAAATAAGGAAAGAGCCTAAGTAGCCTAAACAGATTAAATACCACATATAACCCGTGTACCCACTCGTCACCTTGCGTATCGGCTTTCACATAGCACAAATGACGCAATCAATCCCAAATCCTAAGGGGTAGTTCCCCCACACAAAGTTAAGAAGGATACTTACCTCAACTACGCTAAATCAACCCTCAGAAATAGCTTTTCCCCTAACATTTGCCTCCACACGGCTCAAATATAACCAAAATTGACTTAATATTATCAAACCATGCAAGAGGAAAGAATTACAATAGGTAAAACTAAGATCTTTACACCTTTTCCAAAAAGTCAATAAAAGTCAACTCGGGGATAGCCTGGTTGAAACCCGGATCCAAGGTAGATTCCGATTACCCATTACCTCACTAGTCCATATATATGGTAAGTTTCAAAATCCGAGTCCAAATCAACTCTCAAAACTAAAATCCTTATTTTTCAAAAACTTGACAAAGTTTCACAAATTTTTACTTTGATTCACATGATTTTGATGCTAAATCTAAGATATGTTGATAGAATATAGTCAAAAATAGATTAAAATCACTTACCCAAAGTTTGTAGATGCAAATCCCCTCTCCAAATTGCCTCCTACCGAGTCTAGGGTTCTAAAATAAGAGAATATGTTGAAACATCCAGTCTTCCATCCCTTTTGTCCAACTTCAGATGTCGCATTTGCGACACAGGGTTATCATTTGAGAACCCTCGCCATTGAAGACCAGGGATCGCATTTGCAAACCCTGACAACCTCAATAATTATCGCAATTTCGAAGCTGGACTTCTTCGCAAAAGCGACCCAAGCCTCATGCCTGCTGACTTCAAAATTACGAAGGGGTCAGTCGTAATTGAGACATCGGATCCCCCACTGACACCTTCGCAATTGCGAGTCCTTGGTGCTCGCAATTGCGATAACAGAGCACCAATAACACCAGCAATTCATTTTCAGTCCAATTCATTCTGAAAGTCATCTGGGGCCCCGAGGCTCTAAACCAAACATCCACACAAGTCTAAAAATATCATATGAACTCGCTCGAGCGATTAAAATACAAAAATAATATCTAGAACCACGAATCGAACACTAAAACGCATGAATTTCAAAGTAAAATGCAAGAACTACTAGAATTGCAACTAAGCGTCTGAATCCTATCAATTCAACTCCAAATGATACCAAATTTTGCAGACAAGTTCTAAATAGCATTACGGACTTATTCCAAGTCCCAAAATCTAATTCCGAACTCGATAGCTAAAGCTTAACCTATGTCAAATGTTTCAACTTCAAATTGTCAAATTTCAGCAAAACGGCACAAAGCAACCTAAGGACTTCCAAATTCAGTTTCGGGCATATGTCGAAGTCCAAAATCAGTATACAAAGCAATAGGAGCCATCAAAATACCGTTTTGGGGTCATTTTCACAAAAGTCAAAGTTTACTCAACATTTCTAACTTAAGCTTCTAAGTCAAGAATCAAAGGGTCCAAATCAACTCGAGAACTTCCCAGAACGAAACTAATCAACCCCGGAAGTCATAAAACAATAAACACACATGTGTGAAGAATCAAAAGGAGAAATGGGGCGCAATTACACAAAACAATCATTCGGGTCATTAAATTCTCCCCCTCTTAAAATAAACATTCATCCTTGAACGTGCATAAGGACATACCTGAAGAGATGAATAGATGAGGATAACGATTCTGCATGTCATGCTCGGTATCCTAGGTCGCCTCCTCGACCGGATGACCCCTCCATTGAACCTTCACTGAAGCAATGTTCTTTGATCTCAACTTTCGGACCTGTCTATCCAAGAAAGCCATCGACTCCTCAATATAAGTCAAATCCTTGTCCAATTGGACTGTGATGAAATCTAACACATGAGATGGATCATCATAATACTTCCAGAGCATAGAAACCTGGAACATCGAATGGACTGCAGATAATCTAGATGTCAATGCAAGTTTGTTGGCCACCTCACCAATCCTCTCAAGGATCTCAAAAGGTCTGATATACGTAGGGCTCAACTTCCCGTCATCCCGGACCTCATCACACCCTTCATGGGTGAAATTCGAAGCAAAACCCGCTCTCCAACCATAAATGCAACATCACGAACTCTCCAATTTACTTAACTCTTCTGTCTAGACTGGGTTGTACAAAGCCTATCCCAAATCAACTTGACTTTCTCCAAGGTATCCCGAACCAAATCCGTGCCCAACAACTTAGCCTCTCCCGGCTCAAGAAAACCAACTGGAGAACGACATCGTCTCCCATATAGGGCTCCGTAAGGAGCAATCTGAATACTCAATTGGTAGCTGTTGTTGTAGGCAAACTCCACAAGTGGCAAAAATTGATCCCAAGAACCCCGAAATCTATAACACAGGCACGAAGCATATCCTCTAGTATCTGAATGGTGCGCTCGGACTATTTTTTCGTGTGGGAGTGAAATGATATACTCAAATCAACTCGTATGACTAACGCAAGTTGCACAACTCTCCAGAAATATGATGTAAACTATGTGCCCCGATCATAGATGATGGATAACGGCACGCCATGAAGTCGGACAATTTCACAGATATAGATCTAAGTTAGCTGCTCTGAAAAATAGGTGGTCATCAACGAAATCAAATGAGCCGACTTGGTCAACCTATCCACAATCACGAAACCTGCGTCAAATTTCTTGTGAGTCTGTGGGAGCCCAACAATGAAGTCCATGGTGAAACGCTCCTACTTCCACTCGGAAATCTCAAGTCTCTAGAGCAAACCGCCTGTCCTCTGATGTTCGTACTTCACTTGCTGACAATTTAGGCATCGAGCTACATACTCCACTATGTCTTTCTTCATTCTTCTCCATCAATAGTGCTGCCTCAAATCCTGATACATCTTAGCGGTACCAGGATGAATGGAGTACCACGAACTGTGAGTCTCCTCAAGAATCAACTCACGCAGTTCATCCACATTGGGCACACATAATTGGCCATGCATCCACAACACCCCGTCATCTCTAATAGATACCTCCTTGGCATCGTCATTCCATACCGTGTCCTTAAGGACAAGGAAATGGGGGTTGTCATATTGACGCTCTCTGATGTGATCATATAAAGAAGACCGAGATACCACACAAGAAAAAACTCGACTGGGCTCCGAAACATCCAAACTGGTTGGCTAAGGCCTGAACATCCATGGCCAGTGGCCTCTCTGTTACTAGTAGATATGCTAAACTGCCAAAGCTCTCCACCTTTCGACTCAAGGTATCGGCCACAACATTCGCCTTACCAGGATGATATAGATTAGTGATATCATAGTCTTTAAGCAACTCTAACTACCTTCGCTGTCGCAAATTAAGATCTTTCAGTTTGAACAGATACTGGAGACTCCGGTGGTCGGTAAAGACCTCACAAGGGACACTGTATAAATAGTGCTGCCAAATCTTCAATTCATGAACAATAGCCGCCAATTCCAAGTCGTGGACCGGATAATTTCTTGCATGGGTATTCAACTGCCGAGATGCGTAGGCAATCACTCTACTGTCTTGCATCAACACCGAGCCAAGGCCAACACGTGACGCATCATAATACATTGTGTAAGACCCTGAACCCATAGACAACACCAATACTGGGGATGTAGTCAAAGCAGTCTTGAGCTTTTGTAAGCTCGCCTCACACTCCTTGGACCATATGAAAGGATCACCCTTCTGGGTCAATCTGGAGATAGGTACGGCAATGGACAAGAACCCTCTATAAAACAGCGATAATACCAGGCCAAACCAAGGAAATTCCGAATCTCAGTAGCTGAAGATGGTCTAGGCCAACTCTAAACTGGTTCAATCTTCTTCGGATCTACCTTGATCCCCTCACTCAACACCACATGACCCAAAAACGCCACTGAATCAAGCAAGAATTCACACTTTGAGAATTTTACATATAACTTCTTCTCTCTAAAGGTCTGGAGCACGATCCTTAGGTGTTGCTCATGATCTTCCCAGCTGCGGGATCACACCAAGATGTCGTTAATAAACACAATGACGAATGAATCAAGATATGGCTGGAATACACTGTTCATCAGGTGCATAAATGTTGTTGGGGTGTTGGTCAGCCCAAAAGATATCACAAGGAACTCGTAGTGACCATACCGAGTCCTAAAGGCAGTCTTTGGGATATCCGGATCTCGAATCTTCAGCTGATGATACCCCGACCACAAATCAATCTTTAAGAACACTCTGGCACACTGTAGCTGATCAAATAAGTCATCAATACGTGACAATGGATACCTATTCTTCACTGTAACCTTGTTCAACTGCCGATAATCAATGCACATGCGTATAGAACCATCCTTCTTCTTCACAAACAAAATCGTAGCACCCCAAGGCGACACATTAGGCCGAATGAAACCCTTATCAAGAAACTCCTTTGGGCCCATACGATATGGTGGAACAGAAATGGGATGAGTGCCCGACAATTAGTCAATACCAAAATCGATATCTCTATCGGGCGTCATGCCTAGAAGATCTACTGGAAATACATGTAGGAAGTCTCTCACTATTAAAACTGACACAATGGTAGGAATATCATCCCTGACATCTCTCACAAAGTCTAGATATGCATCACACCCCTTCTCAACCATCCGTTGAGCCTTTAGAAATGACATAACCCTGCTGGGAACATAATCCAATGCACCCTTCCACTCTAACTGTGGCAAACCTACTATAGCCAATGTCACAATCTTGGAGTAAATCTAGAATAGCATGATAGGGAGACAACCAATCCATGCCCAAGATCACATCAAAGTCTACCATAATGAGCAATAATAGATCAACTCTGGTCTAGAAACCACCAATAACAACTAAACACAACTGATAAACATGGTCCACAATAATAGAATCTCCCACGGGCATGGACACATAAAGAGGAGAACTCAAAGAATCACGAGATATATCCAAATACGGAGAGAAGTAAGATGACACATATAAATAAGTGGATCCCAGATCAAATAAGACTGACACATCTCTATTACAAATCGGAACCATACCTGTAATGACTGCGTCTGAAGCGACTGCCTCCTTCCTACCCGAAAAAGCATAGAATTTGGCCTGGACTTCCCCTTTACGGTGACCTCTACCTGCCCATACCACACCCCTAGATGGATGTGCTGGTGGAGCGCAACTGGGGAAGTAACTATGGCTTGAGAAATCTGCGGGTCTGATTGAATCTTTGGAGCCTGAGTAGTATGTAGAGGTGCACCCCTCCCTAGTTTGGAGCAGTCTCTAACCATATTACAAGTATCACCACACTCAAAGCAAGCGCTCGGTAGGTGTGTCTGCTGGGATTGGCTCGAACCTGGTCGGCTGGACTAACCATTGAAAGCACCCTATGCAAGAGGTGAACTAGAAAGCGGTTGAGCAAAGTGTGCAACCTGAGACCTCGGAATAACCAGAGCACTGCTAAAAACCGTAAGTGCTGAGTGAACTGGATGGCTCACATAGACTCTACTATTATGGGATTTAGTTGCAGTGTGACCACCACTAAATTCTTCAGTACCTCGAGGCCTTTTGGCCTCCCTGTCCTCTCTCTCACGGCCTCGTATACCCGCTAACCTCTATGCGATCTCTATGACCTGCTGATATGTGGTATATGTCTCTGACTCTCGAGTCATGTTGAACTGAATACCATAGTTGAGCCCCTCGATGAATCGTCGGACTCGCTCCCTAACTGTAGAAATCAAAATAGGTGCATGTCTAGATAAATTATTGAATCTGACAGCATACTCTGATACTGACATAGTACCCTGGCACAACTGCTCAAACTCTACACGCCATGCATCCCGAAGGGTCTGGGTAACAAACTCTCTCAAGAACATCTCTGAAAACTGGGTCCATGTAAGTGAAGCTGTATCGGCTAGGCTACCTTTCTCGTAAACCTACCACCACTGATATGCTGCTCCCAATAGCTGGAATATAGTGAAAGCAACTCCGCTCATCTCCAAAATACCCGTGGTACGGAGAATACGATGTCACTTATCTAGAAAATACTAGGCATCCTCTGAAGCTAAACCACTGAAAGTAGGAGGAGGATACTTCTTGAACCTCTCAAGTCTAAGCTGCTCCTCCTCATATGCCACTGCCCTAACCTCGGGCTGAACTAGAATAATAGGTTGTACTGGCATAACCTCAGGGACCTAATTAATATGGACCTGCTGCTCTGGAGTACGGGTCGGGGGAGTCTGAGCTCCTCCCCCAGCCTAAGATGTGGCTGGTGCACCTGGAATCAACCCCACCTGAGTTAGAGTACCAAACATGCTCAAGAACTATGTGAGGGTCACCTGAAGTGCAGGGGTGGCAACAGGTGCCTCGAGTCCCTACCCCCCCCCCCCCCCCCCCCCCCCCCCCAATTGGAACTATTGTGGCTCCTCTGTCGAAGCTCGAGCAGGTATACCTTGTAGTCTCCAAAGGCAGCTACTCAATCAACCTCTAGTGTCTGGCACATGCAGACGTACATAGATCAGCACAAAATGATATGTAGAAGTGTAGTATGAGTACACCATAACGGTACCCAGTAATTATCAAGCCTAACCTCGGTATAGTAGTGACGAGGCTAGGTCAAGACACCTACTAGGATATAATAAACAGAATGAAAACATAATAACGAGAAGTAGTGGAAGGCAGAGAAATAATCGATACTAACAAGTAAAAAAACATAGACTAATGCCGGAATTGTAATCATTGAGATAACATAAAGGAAGCAATTAAAGAGAACCACCAAAGTCAAATACATATCCAAACTGGTAAGACAAGGAAGGATAAAAGCAACAAGAAGTGTTTCACAAATAACTCCTTACAACCTGAGATAAATAACAACAATTACCAACGAGGTACTACCTTGTACAAACCAAGAATGGCAACAGAGGTACCGCCTCGTATACAACAAGAATCACAACCGAGGTACCGCCTCGTATTCACGTTTCTCAATTTCAATCACAATCATTTCTTATACCACCGCATGAGCCTTACATTTAAATAGTTTTGAAAAAAATATTTTTCCCAAAATAGCTACACGCACTTTAGCTCAGCTTATGATGTCATGTGGCTTCAAGTAATTTCCTTTACAAGCAACACGCACATAAGTCCCACCTTATGCTGTCGCATGCACATTAACCCCTATCCTTATACCGCCGCATGCGCATCAATATCACATCACAATAACAACTCGCACCATAAGTGCCCATATGCCATAACATGCCAATAATCAACAATATCAATGTTTCCACAACAATAGCCCATGGCTCAACCATAATATGTACAAGAATGTCAACAATAACAATGAATGTAAATTTCTCAACAATAAACAACTTCGCCTCAAAGTTATAATGGCTTTCACAACTTCAACACCAATAACTCAACAATAAGAGAGATAACATGTAACAATAACTTCAAATAATGATAAATCAATAATGGAAGAGATAGCATGTGACAATGGCTTCAAATAATGATAAATCATCAATGGAAGAGATAACATGTAACTATGAAATAGGAAACAACTTCAACTGAGCATAAGAGCAAAATATCAAGTAAGATGTAGAATAAGTGTTAACAAGTCATTTAAGGCATGTAAGAAGAGACTAACACAAGTAAGAGTAGATTGACTATGAGAATTTAAAACATGATATAACAATTCAATTATAACATGGAAAAGTCTATGTAGCCTAAACCAGTCAAATACCACATATAACCTGTGACCCAATTGTCACCTTGCGTACACGGCTTTCACATAGCACAAATGACATAACCAATCCCAAATCCTAAGGGGTAGTTCCCCCATACAAAGTTAAGTAAGATATGTACCTCAACTAGGCCAAATCAACCCTCGCAAATAGTTTTTCCTCTACAATTTGCCTCCACACAGCTCAAATATAACCCAAATTGACCTAATATCATCAAACAATGCAAGAGAAAACAAATACAATAAGTAAAGCTATGATCTTTACACCTTTCTCAAAAACTCAACAAAAATCAACTCGGGTTCAAGGGTAGATTCTGACTACCCATTACCCCACGAGTCCATATATATGATTAGTTTCAAAATCTGAGTCCAAATCAACTCTCGAAACTAAAATTTTTATTTTAAAAAACATGACAAAGTTTCAACAATTTTCACGTTGATTCACATGATGTTGATGCTAAATCTTAAGATATATTGATAGAATATAGTTGGAAATATATTAGAATCACTTACCCAAAGTTTGTAGACGAAACTTCCCTCTCTAAATCGCCTCCTACCGAGTCTAGGGTTCTAAAATGAGAGAATATGTTGAAAACTCCCGTATCCCAGCCCTTTTTTGTCCAGCTGCAGATGTCGCGTTTGCGACACAGTGTTCACATTTGCGAACCCTCACAATTGAAGACCAGGGATCGCATTTGCGAACCCTGATAGCCTCCATAATTATCGCAATTGCGAAGCTGGACTTCTTCGCAAAAGCGACCCATGCCTCATGCCTGCTGACTTCGCCATTGCGAAGGGGTCAGTCGCAATTGCGACATCAGAGCCCCCACTGTCACCTTCACAATTTCGAGGCGGGTGCTCGCAATTGCGATAATAGAGCACCAGCAACACCATCAATTCATTTTTAGTCCAACTCATTCTGAAACTCATTCAGGCCCTCGGGGCTCCAAACCAAACATTCACACGAGTTTAAAAACATCATATGAACTCGTTCACGCAATAAAAATACAAAAATAACATCTAGAGCTACGAATCGAACACTAAAACACATGAATTTCAAAGTAAAGTTCAAGAACTAGTACAATTGCAACTACGCGTCCGAATCCTATCAATTCAACTCCAAATGATACGAAATTTTGCAGACAAGTTCTAAATATCATAACGAATCTATTCCAAGTCTCAAAATAAAATTCCAAACTTGATAGCTAAAATTCAACCTATGGTCAAACTTTTCAACTTCAAGTTGCCAAATTTTGGCAAAATGACACAAATCCAACCTACGAACTTCCGAATTAAATTCTGGGCATACTCCCAAGTCCAAAACCACGATACAAAGCTATAGGAGCCATCAAAACACCATTTCGGGGTCATTTTCACAAAAGTAAAAGCTTGGTCCACATTTCTAACTTTAGCTTCTAACTCAAGAATCAAAGTGTCCAAATCAACTCGAAATCTTCCCGGAACGAAACAAATCAACCCTGCAAGTCATAAAACCATAAACACACATGTGTGAAGAATCAAAAGGGGAAAGGGGCGCAATAACACAAAATAATCGATTGGGTCGTTACATTCTCCCCGCTTAAAACAAACATTCGTCCTCGAACGTGCATAAGGACATACTTGAAGTGATGAATAGATGAGGATAACGACTTTGCATGTCGTGCTCGGTCTCCCGGCTCAAACTAACCAACAGGAGAACGACACCGTATCCAATATAGGTCATCATAAGGAGCCATCGAATACTCGATTAGTAGCTGTTGTTATAGGCAGACTCCGCAAGCGGCAAAAATTGATAACAAGAACCCCCGAAATCCATAACACAGGCACGAAGCATATAATCTAATATCTTAATGGTACACTCGGACTGTCCGTCTGTCTGGGTGAAATGATATACTCAACTCAACCCGTGTGCCTAACTCACGCTACACAGCTCTCTAGAAATGCGATGTAAACTACGTGTCCCGGTCAGAGATAATGGATACCGGCACGCCATGAAGTCGGACAGTCTCGCGGATATTGATTTGAGCTAGCTACTCTGAAGAATAAGTGGTCACCACCGGAATGAAATGAGCCGACTTGGTCAACATATAAACAATCACCCAAAAAACATCAAATTTCTTCAGAGTCCATGGGAGCCCAACAACAAAGTCTATGGTGACACGCTCCCACTTCCACTCGAGAATCTCAAGTCTCTGGAGCAAACCGCTTTCCTCTAATGCTTGTACTTCACTTGCTGACATTTTAAGCATCGAGTTATATACTCCACTATGTCTTTCTTCATATCCTCAACCAATAGTACTGCCTCAAATCTTGATACATCTTAGCGGCACCCAAATGAATGGAGTATCGCGAACTGTGAGCCTCATCAAGAATCAACTCACACAACTCATCCACATTAGGCACACATAAACATCCCTACATCCACAACACCTCATCATCTCCAATAGACACCTCCTTGGCACCGTCGTTTCATACCGTGTCCTTAAGGACAAGGAAATGGGGGTTGTCATATTGACGCTCTCTGATGCGATCATATAAAGAAGACCGAAATACCATGCAAGCAAGAACTCGACTATGCTCCGAAACATCCAATCTAACAAACTGGTTGGCTAAGGCCTGAACATCCATGGCTAGTGGCCTCTCTGTTGCTAGTAGATATGCTAAACTGCCAAAGCTATCCACCTTTCGACTCAAGGTATCGGCCACCACATTCGCCTTACCGGGATGATATAGATTCGTGATATCATAGTCTTTAAGCAACTCTAACTACCTTCGCTGCCACAAATTAAGATCTTTCAGTTTTAACAGATGCTGGAGACTCCGGTGGTCGGTAAAGACCTCACAAGGGACACCGTATAAATAGTGCAGCCAAATCTTCAATGCATGAACAATAGCCGCCAATTCCAAGTCGTGGACCGGATTATTCTTCTCATGGGTCTTCAACTGCCGAGACGCGTAGGCAATCACCCTACTGTCTTGCATCAACACCGAGCCAAGGCCAACACATGACGTATCATAATACATAGTGTAAGACCCCGAACCCATAGGCAACACCAATACTAGGGTTGTAGTCAAACCAGTCTTGAGCTTTTATAAGCTCGCCTCACACTCCTCGGACCATATGAAAGGATCACCCTTCTGGGTCAATCTGGACATAGGTACGACAATGGATTAGAACCCTCTACAAAACGGCGATAATACCCGGCCTAACCAAGGAAACTCCAAATCTCAGTAGCTAAAGACGGTCTAGGAAAACTCCAAACTACTTTAATCTTCTTCGGATCTACCTTGATCCCCTCACTCGACACCACATGACCCAAAAATGCCACTAAATCAAGCGAGAATTCACACTTTGAGAATTTTGCATACTACTTCTTCTCTCTCAAGGTCTGAAGCATGATCCTCAGGTGCTACTCATGATCTTCCCAGCTACAAGAGTACACCAAGATGTAGTCAATAAAAATAATGACAAATGAATCAAGATATGCCTGCAATACACTGTTCATTAGGTGCATAAATATTGTTGGGGCATTGGTCAGCCGAAAAGACATCACAAGGAACTCGTAGTGACCATATCGAGTCCTAAAGGTAGTCTTCGAGATATCCAGATCCCCAATCTTCATCTAATGATACCCTGACCATAAATCAATCTTTTAGAACACTTTGGCACTCTGTAGCTAATCAAATAAGTCATTAATATGCGATAATGGATACATGTTCTTCACTGTAACCTTGTTCAACCGCCGATATTCAATACACTTGCACATAGAACCATCATTCTTCTTCACAAACGAAATCGAAGCACCCCAAGGTGACACACTGGGCCGAATGAAACCTTTATCAAGCAACTCTTGCAATTGCTCTTTTAACTCCTTCAACACCCTTGAGGCTATACGATATAGTAGAATAAAAAGGGGTTGAGTGCTCGGCAACAAGTTAACACTAAAATCGATATCTCTATCGAGCAGCGTGCCTGGAAGATCTACTGGAAATACAACTTGGAAGTCTCTCACTACCATAACTGACTCAACGGTAGGAGTATCAGCACTGATATCTCTCACAAAGGCTAGATATACATCACACCCCTTTTTAACCATCCGCTGAGCCTTTAAAAATGACATGACCCTACTAGGAACATAATCCAATTCACCCATCCACTCTAACCGTGGCAAACCTGGCATAGCCAATGTCACAATCTTAGCGTGACAATCTAGAATAGTATGATAGGGCAACAACCAGTCCATGCCCAAGATCACATCAAAGTCTACCATTCTGAGAAACAATAGATTAACTCTGGTCTCTAAAACACCAATAACAACTAAACATGACTGATATACATAGTCCACAATAATAGAATCTCCCACAAGCATGGACACATAAACAGGAGAACTCAAACAATCACGAGATATATCCAAATACGGAGCAAAGTAAGATGACACATATGAATAAGTAGATCCCAAATCAAATAAGACTAACGCATCTCTATTACAAATTGGAACCATACTTGTAATGACTGCTTCTAAAGTGACTGCCTCCATCCTACCCAAAAGAACATAGAATCTGGCCTGGCCTCCTCCTCTAGGGCGACCTCTATCCACCCGCCCCCACCCCTAGCTAGCTATGTGGGTGGAGCGGCAACTGTGGCAGCAACCATGGCCCGAGAAATCTACGGACCTGACTAAATCTGTGGAGCCTGAGTAGTCAGCGAACGTGCACCCCTTCTGAGTCTGGGGTAGTCTCTAACCATATGAAGGGTATCACCACACTCAAAGCAAGCTCTCGGTGGGCGTGGCTGCTGAGACTGGCATGGGCCTAGCCGACTGGACTAACCGATGAAGGCACCCCGTGCAAGAGGTAAACTAGAAAGTGGCTGAGCAAAGTGTGTAACCTAAGACCTTAAAATAATTAGAGCACCACTAGAAGCCGGAAGTGCTGAGTAAAGTGGATGAATCGCATAGCCTCTACCATGACAGGATGTAGCTGCAGAGTGGCCACCACTAAATTCTCCAATACCTCGAGACCTTTTGGCCTCCCTGTCCTCTCTCTCATGGCCCTGCATACCCTCTAACCTCCTTGTGATCTCTACCACCTACCAATACAGGGTATATGTCTCTAACTCTCGAGCCATGCTGAACCTAATACCATAGTTGAGTCCCTCGATAAATCGGCAGACTCGCTCCCTAACTGTAGAAACCAAAGTAGGTGCATGTCTGGACAAATTACTAAATCTGACAGCATACTCTGACACTAACATAGTACCCTGGCCAGCTATCAAACTCTGTGGGCCATGCATCTCGAAGGGTCTGGGGAACAAACTCTCTCAAGAACATCTCTGAAAACTGGGTCCATGTAAGTGAAGTTGCATCGGCTGGGCTACCTTCCTCCTAACCCTGTCACCATTGATACGCTACTCCCGACAGTTGTAATGTAGTGAAACCAACTCTAATCGTCTCTACAATAACCATGGTTCAGAGAATACTATGGCACTTCTCTAGAAAATCCTGGGCATCCTCTAAATCTAAGTCACTGAAAGTAGGAGGATGATACTTCTTGAACCTCTCAAGTCTAAATTGCTCCTCCTCAGATGTCAATGCCCTAACCTCGAGCTGAAATAAAACAACAGACTGTGTTGGCATAACCTCTGGGACCTAATCAATATAGACCTTCTGCTCTAGAGTACAGGTCGCGGGACTCTAAGATCCTCCCCTAGCCTGATATGTGGTTGGTTCAAGTGAAATCAACCCCACCTGAGCTAGAATACCAAACATGCTCAAGAACTGTGTGAGGGTCTCCTGAAGTATAGGGGTGGCAACAGGCGCCTCGGGTGCCTGCCCTCCAACTAGAGCTACTGGTGGCTCCTCTGTCACAGCTCGGGCAGGTGCTCTAGCTGCACCACGTGCCCCTCCTCGGCCTCTGCCCCGGCCTTGACCTCTCGCAGCCCCAGCAGAGAGCGTGGGTGTCTGATCGTCGAATCCAGTTAGGGGCAGGCACCCGAGGTACCTGTTGCCACCCACCCGAGGTGCCACGTGCCCCTCCTCGGCCTCTGTCCCGGCCCTGACCTCTCGCGGCCGTAGCAGAGAGCGCGGGTGTCTGATCGTTGGATCCAGCAGTGCGTGTCCTCACCATATATGAGAGAATAGAAAGTCAAAGATTTAGATTTCAAAGTCAACCAATTCTCACGATAAGGAATCAAAGAAGTGGAAGTTTTTTCCTAACATCTTCGTGGCCTCTCAAAGATAAGTACAAATGTCTTCGTACCGATCCGCAAGACCCTATTAAACCTACTTATGACTTGTAACACCTATGAACCTAGAGCTCTAATTCAAACTTATCACGACCCTAATGTTCCATCGTAGGATTTCGTGATGGCACCTAGTCTCTACGATTAGGTAAGCCTAACATGCATAGAGAAATAGTGGAAATACTACTAAAACTTCAAATTAAACCTTCACACTATTATAATAAACTCAACAATATAATAGCCAACACTTTCCCCAAAACCTGGTGGAACAGAGTCATAAGCTCTACAAGAAAGTACTAATAGTCTCGAAATACAATATTGTTTGAAACAAGAAATAAATAGTAGAATGTCTAAACTAGAAGGTGACTCATAGTCGTATGGATGTCGAGTAGGTATACCTTGAAGTCTCAAAAGACAGCTACTCAATCAACCTCTAGTGTCTGACACAGGCAGACGCACCTGGATCTGCAAAAAGGATGTGCAGAGGCGTAGTATGAGTACACCACAACGGTACCCAGTAAGTATCAAGCCTAACCTTGGTAGAATAGTGATGAGGTCAGTTCAAGACACCTACTATATGAAATAATAAATAGAATGAAAACATAATAACGAGAAGTAATGGAAGGCGGAGAAATAACCGATACGAAACATGTTAAAAACATAGACAAATGCCAGAATTGTAAGCACCGAGATAACATAAAGGAAGCAATTAAAGAGAACTACCAAAGTCAAATACGGATCCAAACTGATAAGACAAGGAAGAACAAAAGCAACAAGAAGTGTTTCACCAATAACTCCTTACAACCTGAAATAAACAACAAGAATCACTAACGAGGTACCACCTCGTACACAAAAGAATCAAAATCAAGGTACCACCTCGTATACAACAAGAATCACAAATGAGGTACCACCTCGGATTCACATTTCTCAATTTCAATCACAATCTTTCCTCATACCATCGCGTGAGCCTTACATTTAAATAGTTTTGAAAAAAATGTTTTTCCCGAAATAGCTACACGCACTTTAGCTCGCATTATGACGATGTATGGCGTCAAGTAATTCCCTTTACAAGCAACACGCACATAAGTCCCACCTGATGCCTCTGCATGCATATTAACCCCAATCATTATACCACTACATGTGCATCAATATCACATCACAATAACAACTCGCACCACAAGTGCCCATATGCCACAACTTGCCAATAATCAACAAAATCAATATTTCCACAACAATAGCCCATGGCTTAACCACCATGTGTACAAGAATGTCAACAATAACAATGAATGTAAATTTCTCAACAAGAAGAATATCTCAACAATAAACAACTTCGCCTCAACGTGATAGCGGCTTTCCCAACTTCAATACCAATAACTCAATAATAAGAGAGATAAAGGGTAACAATGATTTCAAATAATGATAAATCAACAATGGAAGAGATAACATGTAACAATGAAAGAGGCAACAACTTCAACTGAGCATAAGAGCAAAATATCAAGTAAGATGTAGAATAAGTGTTAACAAAATCATTTAATGCATGTAAGGATAGACTAACACAAGTAAGAGTAGATTGACTATGAGAATTTAAAATATGATATGACAATTCAATTAAAACATGGAAAGAGTCTAAGTAGCCTAAATCGGTCAAATATCATATATAACATGTGTACCCACTCATCACCTTGCGTGCACGGCTTTCACATAGCACAAATGACATAATCAATTCCAAATCCTAAGGGGCAATTCCCCCACACAAAGTTAGGTAAGATACTTACCTCAACAAAGCCAACTCAAATCTCGAAAATAGATTTCCCCTAAAATGTGCATCCACACGGCTCAAATCTAACCAAAGTTGTCTTAATATCGTCAAACAATACAAGAGAAAACAATTACAATAGGTAAAGCTGTGATTTTTACACCTTTCCCAAAGAGTCAACAAAAGTCAACCAGGGGCTTGCTCGATTGAAACCCGGGTCCAAAGGTAGATTCCGACTATCCATTACCCCACGAATCCATATATATGATTAATTTTAAAATCCGAGTTCAAATTGATTCTCAAAACTCAAATTCTTATTTTTCAAAACACTTGACAAATTTTCACTTTGATACACATGATTTTGATGTTAAATCTAAGATATATTGATGGAATATAGTTGGAAATTAATTAGAATCACTTACCCAAATTTTGTAGATGACAATTCCCTCTCCAAATCGCCTCCTACCGAGTCTAGGGTTCTAAAATGAGAGAATATATTGAAAAATCCCTTCTCCCAGCCCTTTTGTCCAGCTACAGATGTCGCATTTGCGACACAGGGTTCGTATTTGCAAACCCTCAAAATTGCGGATCGGGGATTGCATTTGCGAGCCCTGACATGCTCAATAATTATCGCAATTGCGACAAAGGCTTCTCAATTGCGAAGTTGGACTTCTTTACAAAAGCGAACAAATGTTCATAAAAGCGACCCAAGCCTCTTGCCTTCTGACTTGGAAATTGCGAAGGGATTAGTCGCAATTGTGACATCAGAGCCCCCATTGTCACCTTCGCAATTGCGAGGTTGGTGCTCGTCATTGCAATAACAGAGCACCAGCAAAACCAGCAATTCCTTTTCAGTCCAATTCATTCTGAAACATGTCCGAAACTCATTCGGGCTCCCGGAACGCAAAACCAAATATTCACACAAATCTAAAAATATCATACAAACTCTCTCGCATGATCAGAATACCAAAATAACATCTAAAACTACGAATCAAATACTAAAACACATGAATTTCAAAGTAAAGTTCAAGAACTACTAGAATTGCAACTAAGCGTCTGAATCCTATAAATTCAACTCCAAATTTTACCAAATTTTGCAGACAAGTTTTAAATATCATAACGGCCTATTCCAAGTCCCAAAATCAAATTTTGAACTCCATATCTAAAAATCACCCAACGGTCAAACTTTTCAACTTCAAATTGCCAAATTTCGACAAAATGACACAAATCCACATACGAGCTTCCGAATTCAATTTCGGGCATAAGCCCTAGTCCAAAATTGCAATACAAAGCTATCAGAGCCATAAAAATAACGTTACGGGGTCATTTTCACAAAAGTAAAAGTTTGGTCAACATTTCTAACTTAAGCTTCTAAATAAAGAATCAAAGGGTCCAAATCAACCCGAGATCTTCCCGGAACAAAGCTAATCAACCCTGAAAGTCATAAAACTATAAACACACATGTGTGAAGAATCAAAAGGGGAAATGAGGTACAATTACACAAAACGATCAGTCGAGTCGTTACAATTTCGTTCTTCGGTTGGTTGGTTTGAGCTTTGTGAGGTTAGGTTGTAAGGCATAGATTTGGTTTGGGATGCTTTGGAAAGGTGAAATTGATTCAGGAGTGAATTTGTATAGCACAGTCCAGGTAAAAGAGTTATGTTGATAGGAAGGTTCGTGACGTGGCTTTCATGAATGGTGAGAAGGTTTTTCTCTGAGTTGTGCCTATGAAGGGCGTGATGATATATGGAAAGAATGGCAAGTTGAGTCCTTGGTATATTGGTCTATTTGAAGTATTAGAGAGAGTTACTGAGGTGGCCTACAGACTTACTTTGCCACCCAATTTATCGGGAGTTCATTCAGTATTTCATGTTTCCATACTTCAAAAGTATTATGAGGATCAGTCATATGCTTTGAATTTTAGTTCACTGTGGTTGGATGAGAATCTAGTTTATGAAGAAGAGTTGGTGAATATTTTGGATAGGCAGGTTTGGAAGACGAGGTCTAAAGATATTGCATCAGTGAAGGTTCAGTGGAGAGGTCAACCGATCAAGGAGGCAACTTGGAAGACCAAGCATGATATGCTGAGAAGATATCCATATATATTTTATATCCTAGGTATGATTCTAAACCCGTTCGAGGATGAACTATTATTTAGATGGGGGAGAATGTAACAACCCGGCCAGTCATTTTATGTATTTGAGCTATGTTCCCTATTTGATGCTCCTCGTATGCTTGTTTGTTATTTTGTAAATTGGGGGATAGTTGGTTTGGTTTAGGGAAGGTTTAGGAGTAAATTGGAACACTTAGTTCTATTTTTGAAAGATTAAGTTGTAAGAGTTGATCAAGATTTGACTTTCGAATAGATGGCCCCAGATTGGTGGTTTGATAGTTCCAATAGGTTCCTATGGTAATTTTGGACTTAGGCATATGTCTGAATTTGGATTTGGAGGTTCCTAGGACATTTTGGCTTTAATTATCGAAAGTTGAAAATTTAAAGGTTTCGAAAGTTCATGGGTTTGACCATGAGTTGACTTTGATGATATCATACTAGGATTATTATTTCGGAACTTGGAACAAGTTCATTTAGTTCTTTGGAATTTATGTGTGAAGTTTGGCTGGAATTCGGAATGTTTAGGTATGATTCATAAATGTTTGGCAAAGTTAGAAAGTTTGAAACTTAAGAGATTGATTTTGATCGTTGATTCTTTACTATGATATTGTTCGTAGTGTTTTGGATTTTTGGATAAGTTTGGATAATATATTCGGACTTGTTGGTATGATTGGACAGGGTCATGTTGGACTCGGGTGTGTTTCGGAGTCCAGACCATTTTGATGTTTGTTGGTAGGTCTGGTGTCGGTGCACCGCAACTGCGGAAGCGTGGTGCGCAAGTGCAATGTCACACCTGTGAGGTAGTGGTCCACACCTGTGAGGTAGTGACCTTGAACTTGAAGAGTGCAGAAGCACAGGTTGGCTGCGCCTGCGGAGTCTTCGCCTGTAGATTTCTGTTGCACCTGCGTTGTCGCAGATACGCTACTTTAGTCGCAGAAGCGGAGGGACTCTGAGCTCACAGTCACGTAGATGCGAGCTATTTTGCGCAGATGCAAGCTCGCAGATGCGTGCATAGTTGTCGCAAAAGCGAGATCGCTAGTAGCATGTTATATTCGAGGACTTGTCTTAATTTTTACTATTTTGAGTTTTGGAGCTCGGTTATAGGAGATTTTCACTCTACTTTTGAGAATAAACGATTTTTAATTGATTTTGATAATATATCTTGTTTTCCCATAGATTATTACACATTGATTGTGGAATTTGGAAGAGACATTTGGAGGTTTTTATGCTAGATTTTGGAAAGTGAATAATTAAGGTTTGAACCCCAATTTGGAATCGGATTGGATAAAATATATGTATTTGGACTCATATTCGAATGGATAATCAGGATTTGTGAGTTTTATCGGGTTCGAAAAACGGACCTGGGTTGACTTTTTGATTGAGTTTTGGAAATTTGATCAAAAATTAAATCTTTATTGTTTGGAATTGATTCTTATGGCTCATTTGACGTTATTGAGTTGTATTTACTAGATTTGACCCGTTCAGAGGTCAATTCGAGAGGCAGGGGATTCTTGGATTATTGATTCTCGCTCATTTGAGGTAAGTATCTTGCCTAGGTTTGGCTTGAGGATATCTCTCTGTAGGCTATAATATTTGCTTTATGTTGGGGGTGACGCATATGCGGGGTGACGAGCACATATGCGTGCACCACGGTTGTTGATACTCAATTTTGCCCTCATATTTTCTACTTAGCCTTTGTGAACTAGTATGTTTTATAATGTATTTGTAATATTTTTATAGTATTTTTATATATTTGTTTAATAATATTTATAGAATATTTTCTTGTGCTACTATTCCATGACATGTTTTATATATCAATATATTATCTTCGTAGTATTTTTTATCAAACTATTATCATGAAAGTTTTATACAAATAATTTTATTCACATTATAAGCTTTTAGTTGATCCTAGCATTTTTAATTAATAAATATTTATTTGTTATTCCCTCAAAATTATTTATGAGTTATCAGTTGTCCAGACAAGTTATTTATATTTTTAGCATTTTATGCATATTTCATAATATTTTTACATCATCTCATACACTTGCATTTGTGTTTTTATACCATTTACACATTATTTGCAATAATATCCTATATTTTCACAATAATTATATTTATTGTATTATTTAGGTCAAAATATCATTTTTATTTTTCTACAATCCTAAGCCACTATTTTAAAGTATTAAATTGCATAAATAGAATTTTTATATATTTGTTAGCTATTTTATTAATTTATTTTTCTTAATGTTGGCATATTTTTAAATTCAGCCCTAAATCAGTCCAATTTTGGACCCCAAAGAGGTCCAAATCCCAAGCCCAATCGCCCCAAGCCAAATCAGACGACTCCTTCGCCCAAATACCCAGTCGGGGATCCATTGATTTGCCCCGTCTTTTCTTTAATCCTGGCCGTTGATCTCAAATGATCAACAGTCCATAACAATCCTCCCATTTTTATCTACCCGACTCCCAAACCCTAGCCTCATTTCCCCTTCAATCGCCGCCCTCAAACGCTCTCGTCTCTCTCATGCTAAACCGTAGTCGCCCCTGTCAATATCCATCAACCCTTTACTAAATTACGACAACTTAGTCAATCAACTAGCGATACACTTTCCTTATTTGTTCTCTATCATCGTCACTTGTTCAATTATGGTGATATTGGGTACTGTTTTGTCTATGGAAAGTATGATTCGTCCAGATCAAGCCAATATGGCTCCAATCTTAAGGATTTCTACAAGATCCTGGTTCTATACATCGAGGAAAAGAAAATATCTCCTCGTATCTCCGTTTATTTCTTCTAGGTTAGGTTTTGTGTGTGATTTTCCCTAATCCGATTGGAAATCGTCTAGCCTGATTTTTCCTTGATTTAGTGGTTTGATTTATTCTTTTCCTTTTCTTGTTATGTGGATCGAACACTATATAAACCCTTCCCCTTTCCCCTAAAGGCTGACGTAGTGGCTCATACTCCCACACTCATAACTCACATATATTGTTCTGTGTTTTGTGATCTCTTTTAGTTCTACTTGTTCCACTGTTGTTTTGGTTTTTGTGGCCAGCTGGAAGCCAAGGCCACCGGATATTGGTTTTTTGACCTTTTCCGGCATAAGCATTGCTCGGGATCCTAAGAGATCCTTGTGAAATTTGACATGCCGGAATTTGAGGTCTTGGAGATACTATTTGAGGTTCTTTAAATCTCTATTTCTTGCTTTTGTTGCGGCTCTATCTAGTCAATCTCTTTAATCTCCATTCTCACAATTGTCTATTAGTTGCCACAAATGGCTTTACATGTTATGCTCTAAGTCTTGATTTAGTTTGTTGAAGAATGCTCATAGGAGAATTCTCATCACTGTCTCATTCTCATGCAATATCACTAATGATGCTTCTGTTGAATTATGACTATGTGACATTCATCCATGCAATTAGGCTTAATTGATCGACTAAGTAGTACTATCATTCTAATTGTTGTTTAGTTTGATCCTTTGGGGTCTATTCTACCATGTTATTACGCCTAGGAATCAATTGAAATTGATAAAGTATAGAATGTGGACACACATTACTTGATAGGAGATCTCACTTGTGTTCTTTGCTATGCTTTGTTGGCTGTTGCTGCTAGTGTCCTTAAACCATTTGTAGAACCTGGAATTAGGGACATTAGTGTATGTATTCGGGCCTACTGAAATATGTTTCCTCCTCGTGTGTTGACAATGAACCTGTGTATAGACCTTTATCTATTCATTTAGGAAAAGCTTGATTCATTGTGTTTAGTGTATTGTTATATCAATAACAAGCGTAATAGGGAATAGCATACATGTTTTGATCCATTGCTTGTGTTGTTTTTCTTGAAATCCTTCTTCTTTGCATTATGTTGATTGAGTATTTATTATAATACACACTAAGCACAAACAGTTAGAAGGTCTGCCTCTAGGTAGTTATGTCCAGTCCACCTTAATTCCTTAATTTATTAAGCATATGGCTTGGGTAAGGTCTGCCTCCGAAATCAATTGAGTAGTACCTTCGCTTGGGTTTCTTTTCACCGCTGCTGAATTCTGGTACAATCTATGGGCTTCCATTGTGTTCTAGGAGATTCTAAAGGCCCAAATATACTTGGGTTCACTTTGTATCTTATAACTATATATTTGGGGTTGTGGCCACTGTATTCCACCTTTCCTATTAGGCTTGTAATTATTGTTTGGTCTGTAATAATGATAATGGGGATAATAGTTAAAAGGGGGTCTGGGTGGTTTAAATTTTGCATGAACGGGTTGATAATATACCTAAAGGATCAAGTGAGACTTGCTTGCTACTTGTCGATCATGTTTTTGCTTCTGCATATAACCTGCCAATAGATACCATGTCCATAGGACTTTCAATTTTGCCCGTCTCGCTTAGAAATCATGAGTTTAAGACCTCAAGCAATTGGTAACTAAACACTGCCTATGTGACTTACAATATCGTTTAGAAAGTATGTCTATAGGATCTATTCTATGTTAATTCGTTTGAATATCTGCCACTACACTTAGAGATCATGTATTAAGATTTCACACTTTGCATCATGCCTATAGAATTTTATTACTTAATTCAATCACTCGCACTTCCAACTATGCTCCTAATGCCTCCATGACTATAGGATTTGTAAATATTAGCTCGTATCACTCAACTGATGTATCACGTAAAAACATTCTAAAACTGGAATCACCTAGAGATCCTACCTATAGGACTCAATGACGAGATCTTCTTTTGTTAGATTATCCATGTATAGGTCAATTTATAGGCTTAATTAGTTCATAACTGGCAGCCTACACTTTCCACCTAGAAATCATGTTTTAGGCCCAAATTCAGCAAATTGACAACACATACTAGTTCCCTAACTGTACGACCTAATCTCACAACTTGAAAGCATGTTCATAGGATAATTCGTCATTGATTCTGCCGCATCTTTACCACGTTTAATTGGTAATTGCTTGACATTCATGTGAGTCTACTTGTCGAGGTAATTGTAACCTTATTGTGTTAACTGCACCTTTGTGAAGTCCTATTTGTTTAAAATTATTTGGTGCTTAGTATTTTAATTATGAGAAGCCTAGGATGAGTCTAGAACTACCCATATAGTTGTCCAATACCTCCTGGACAATAGGCATGGGACGGGTAGGCACCTATAGGGTACGACTTAAAGTTGAATTAGTGCATTTTAGGTAAACAACTCAAAGATAGTAATCAGGTAGCTAGAGATGTGTAACGAACCAGCCGGTCGTTTTGAGAATTATAATCTCGTTCCCCTATTTACTACTCAATTTATGCTTTACAGCTGTTTTATGACTTACCGAATTAGTTTGTTCGGGTCCGAAGTGAATTCAGAGTGAATTAAGACACTTAGTCTCTACACAGAAATCTTAAGCTAGAAAAGTCGACCGGATGTCGACCTATGTGTACACTACCGCGGATTGGAATTTTAATGGTTCCGTTAGCTTCGTTGGGTGATTTTGGACTTAGGAGCGTGTCCGGATTGTGATTTGGAGGTCGAGAGTAGAATTAGGCTTGAAATGGCAAAAGTCAGAATTTTGGAAAGTTTGACTGAGGGTTGACTTTTTGATATCGGGGTCGGATTGGAATTCTGGAAGTTGGAATAGGCTTGTGACATCATTTATGACTTGTGTGCAAAATTTGAGGTCAATCGGACGTGATTTGATAGGTTTTGACGTCGCTTGTAGAATTTGAAAATTTCAAAGTTCTTTAGGCTTGAATCCGTGTGTAATTCATGTTTTTATGTTGTTTGAGGGGATTAGAGGATTTGACTAAGTTCATATCGGGTTATAAGACTTGTTGGCAGGTTTGGTTGAGGTCCCTGGGGCCTCGGGTGCGTTTCGGAGGCTTAACGGATTGAAATGAGGACTTAGGCAATTGCTGAGTATTGCTGAGTTTCTGGTGTTCTGATGTTTCGCACCTGCGGTGGAGAGACCGTAGGTGCGGAAGCGTAGAAGCGAAAAGGAAGGTCGCAGGTGATAGCAAGGCCATGAAGGACAGGGGTCACAGGTATGAAGAATTTCCCGCACATGTGGTAGCGCAGACGCGGACAAGTGGACGCAGGTACGGGGCAGTTAGGAGAGAGAGACTCCACAGAAGCAAGGCCAGGGTCGCAGATGCGCGTTCGCATGTGCGGAACCTGGAGCGCAGGTGCGGGCCTTGGAGGTTCAAGTGACTTCCGCAGAAGCAGCATTTTTACCACAGATGCGGGACCGCAGGTGCGGAGTATTAGCCGCAGGTGCGGAAAGCCTGGGCAGAAGGTTTAAAAACTAGGGTTCGCAATTTTTGTCTTGTTTCAACATTTTGGACTCAGACTTAGGCGATTTTGGAGAAAATATTCGAGGTGATTATTGAGGTAAGCTTCTTGTACTCATTTTGGATCATAAAACTTGTTCCCCACTGATTTCCCCACCTAATTAGTGAGATTTTGAAGTAAAATTTGGGGGTTTAGGGCTTGAAAAATTTGAGAGTGAGTTTTGGGGATTTGAATGGACATTTGATGTCAGATTTTGATACATTTGGTACGGTTAGACTCGTGAGTGAATGGGCTTTTGGTTTTTGTAACTTTTGTCGGATTTCGAGATGTGGGCTCGGGGGCAGTTTGAGCTGATTTCGGAATTTTGGCTATGCTTTAGTACTTTTCTTGTGGAATTGATAGGTTTAGCCTATATTGATTGTATTGTATTACTTGTGGCTAGATTCGGGACGTTTGGAGACTGATTTGAGAGGCAAAGGCATTTCGACGTAGAGATTTGCTCGATTTGAGGTAAGTAATGCTTTCAAACTTGGTTCTGAGGGTTCAAAACCTCGAGCTATGTGTTATGTGATTGGTATTGAGCTGACCGACATGCCAAGTGATGGGCGTGCGGGCGTGCACCGTGAGAATTGTGGCCTGATTGATTCCATGGCACTGTATAGTGACTCTATCTTGTTAATATTCGTGTTTTTATCATGTGATAAAATAATTGAGCTGTCAATCATGCTAGATATCATGTTTAGGCTTTATGCCGGTATTGTTGGGACCCCTAGTGGTCGTTTCTTGTTGTCATCTCACTGTTTTCATTGATATTACGTACTCAGTCATGTTCATGCATTTCATATCATATCTCAGTCTCAGTTGTTATTTATTGATACATCATATCATTGTTTCGGGATAGTTTTCATGATATTGTGCGCCTGTGAGTGAGCCTGGAGAGATTGATTATTGAGTGAGGCTGAGATCCTGATTATGAGTGACAGTTATGGGATCGGGCTACACGCCGCAGCAGTTATACTGATTTTATGATAGCGCTTGGTCTATAGGAGCCCCCCCGGAATCTGTACACACCCCCAGTGAGCGCGGTTGATATTATTGAGGGATGGATCTTCCCTGGACATGGATCTTGTCCGAAGTACTTGATACCTGGAGATGGATCTTCTCTACAGGTCTAGATTGGCCTTTCCTCGGTACTAGGTGACTTATAGTCAGTGATGCATATGTTTCGAGATGGATCTGCCCTGGGCCGTATGTGCTATATATAGTACCGAGTGGTTGAGCATTCGAGAGTGTGAGCACATGAGACTGACAGCATGGTGCATCACATACAGCATGAGCATTGGCATGTAGAGATAGCAGAGTTATATTCTTTACACTGTTCGGATCTACTTCACTTTACTGTTTTGAGTTGCCTATTTAATTTGAAAGCATGCCTACGATTCTGTACAGTTATTTCTATTTTATCTATACCGGTTGAGTTCATCACTACCTTTCAGTCCAAAGTTTGGACTTGTTACTTACTGAGTTTGATGTACTCACGTTACTCCATGCACCTCCTGTGCAGATCTATGCATTTTTGGTCACGGCGGCGGTTGCTCATTGAGGCTTCAAAGTTCGGAGACTACCAAGGTAGCTGTACGGCGTTCATAGGCCTCGACTCTCCTTCTTTATCACTAGTTGTATTTTCAGTTTATTTCTCTAGATATTGTAGTGGGATGTTCGGATCTAGACGCTCATGTACTCTATGACACCCCGATTTTGGGATGGATTAGATCGTATCTTGGATATTTCTGTTATCAAAAATGCTTTCCTAAATTATTAAATTGCTTCCGTCTTTATGTTCAAAGATTTTACTGTGTTGATATGTTGAGTTGTGGATTGCCTAGTTCCACGATTGGCGTCATCACGATGGTTAGATTTTGGGTCGTGATAAGTTGGTATCAGAGCCTAGGTTACATAGGTCTCACGAGTCATGAGCAGGTTTAGTAGAGTCTTGTGTATAGGTACGGAGACATCTGTACTTATCTTCGAGAGGTTGTCAAACCCTTAGGAAACTTCACATTCTTGAATTCTTGTCATGCGAATCTGTTGATTCTAGTAACTAAACTTTTGTTGCTCTATTCTCTCATAGATGGTGAAGACACATACTACTGGACAGGATGGATAGCCACCGGTACAACTAGTCAGGGCCGCGAGAGGCCGAGGTCGCGGTAGAGGTCGTAGTAGGGGCAGAGGTGCAGCTCGCACCGTAGCTAGGGCAGCACCTGCAGACCCACCAATTGCCCCAGTTCAGGAGCAGGCTCCAGTTGTGGAGGAGCCTGTGGGACCAGCTCAGGCACCACCTGTGCCCATTGTGATTCCAGGCCTTCAGGAGGCCTTAGCTCAGATTCTGACCATGTGCACCAGTCTTGCTCAGGCGGTCTCTATTCCGGCCGCAGCAACCACTTCTCAGGCCGGAGGAGGTGCTCAGACTCCTGCCGCCCGCACACCAGAGCATGTGGTACAGGGACTTCATACACTGGGGGTACCACCAGCCCAGCCGGTTGCAGCTGCTCAGGACTATGTGGTTCCTGTCATGCCCGATGATGAGCAGCGTCGATTGGAGAGGTTTGGGAGGCTCCAGCCTCCATCTTTCAGTGGTACCAAGGGAGAGGATGCGAAGGGCTTCTTGGACAGGTGTCAGAGGATACTCCGTACAACAAGTATTCTGGAGACCAGTGGGGTCTTGTTCACTACCTTTCAGTTTACTAGAGCTACCTTTACCTGGTGGGAGGCTTATGAGAGGCGTAGGCCGATGGGTGCAGCGCCACTTACGTGGCAGGAGTTCTCCATTCACTTCTTGGAGAAGTATGTGCCACAGTCATGCAAAGAGGAGCTGTGCAAACAGTTCAAGAGGTTGCGTCAGGATGATATGACTGTAACGCAATACGAGATGAGGTTTTTTGAGTTGACCCATCATGCGGTTTGGCTAGTTCCCACTGATAGGGAGAGGATCAGGAGGTTCATTGATGGCCCCACATTTCAGCTGCGGGTGCTCATGACTAGAGAGAGGGTGTCTGGTGCTGCGTTTGATGAGGTTGTCGACATTGCTCGGGAGATAGAGTCGGTCCGCAGCCATGAGCGGGTTGAGAGGGAGGCCAAGAGGTCTCGTGGATTAGGTAGTTCTGGTGGTGTTCCTTCTGGAGGTCAGTTTCACCACTACAGAGGTCGTCCTTACAGGCATGCTCAGACGGCTCACCCAGTTCACCGTGGCGCATAATCTAGCCATGGTTCTTTCAGTTCTCATCAAGGTCACTCATCTCTCATTGCCCTTCCAGCTTAGAGTTCGTCTCATGCCCCATCAGCTCAGGGCTCATCTATGTCGGGGCCTTCTAGCAGTTATCCCTATGCTTGGGGCTCCCGTCAGTCCCAACCACCATTTGCAGAGAGAGGTTGGTTTGAGTGTGGAGATTTGGGTCATATCAAGAGGCATTGTCCCCGCCTTTCAGAAGGTTCATTTCGGTAGAGGAGTCAGCCTTCGACTCGGCACCAGTTACTTCACCACCCGCCCAGCTAGCTCGAGGTGGAGCTCAGTCAACTATGGGTCGCCCTAGAGGGGGAGGCCGATCAGGTGGCGGTCATGCCCATTTCTATGCACTCCCTGCTAGATCAGATGCCATTGTTTCGAATGTTGTGATTACAGGTATTGTCTTAGTTTGCCATAGAGATGCCTCTTTATTATTTGACCCTGATTCCACTTATTCATATGTGTCCTCGTATTTCGCTCATTGTTTCGATATGCCCCGTGAGTCTCTAGTTTCACCTGTTCATGTGTCTACGCCAGTGGTCGATACTGTCATTATGGACCGTGTATATCGGTCATGTGTGGTGACTATTGGGAGTCTGGAGACTAGAGTAGATCTCTTATTGCTTAGTATGGTCAATTTAGATGTTATCTTGGGTATGATGAGTTATCAGATGTTTTGTTATATGGCTTTGAGCCAAATGGGGGAGTCTGCTATCTATGATTTGATTGCACGATTTGGTAGGGTATTTGTTTTTTTTGGGGCCGAGGCATACTTGTTGATTGGTTATGACTTGCAGAGGTTACTATCGGGGACGACTTGAGTAAGGAATTGTTTTTGACTATGGGTTATATTGCACTGTATGAAAAATCATGAAATTATTAAATTGTTATTTTGAAGGATGTAGTGCACACGGAGTGTGAATTTGATCGGTGGTATTAAGGCAGGGTTACCCATTCGAGTGTTATTGTGCTAATGAAGCACGTGTCTTTCAGTCCGTTCTAATGGGTTCGAGATTTCTATATAGCAATCGAGAATTCTTTTCCGGATTTGTGCATGGATGGAATATGAGATTACATTTAATGGTGCAGGGATTTGCGGTAATTCTGTATGATTATGGATTTTATATTTTAGTATAAGAAAGGTAAGAAGAATAATTTTAAATTCACATAAGGTATTTTCAGACTTTGTACGTAGTATTCTATAAAGCTCATGCACTCGGTGACACCAAATTTTGGGTAGTTTTTAGTTATATTGTCATTTTGACTGCAGTTATATTTGCTACTATATTATTGAGACTATTTCTTATTGTCGTTGAAGTTAATTTCCGCATGTATATTGTTGTCTTGCCTAGCAAGGGCCTTAGGCGCCATCATGGCTCTAGTAAAATTTTGGGTCATGACATTTTTTAAATTGTATTTTTAAATTTTTTTACTTCCTTTATATTCTAGGCTTTCTTCTTTATTTTTTCACCTCTTTCTTTCTTTTTTTTACCTTTCTTCTTTAATTCTCCATATGGGGTCCCTCTGAATTGTTTTCTCCCTTTCTTGTTTCTTCTGAATTTCTTTATTCTCTTTCTCGTTTTAGTCTTCTTTTATTTCTTACTTATATTCTTGAAAGAGCACCTATTTAAATCTTCATATTAAACCCAACAAATAAAGTTGAATCTCTTGAACCTTATTTGTGTAATCTAGAATTAAAGAATGTAGTTGCTCGCCGATTGGTTTCTTTTTTGTGAAATATTATTTTTTGTTATTGTCACGACCCAAAACCAATGATGGCGCCTATCGTAGTACTAGGCAAGAAGACTACTCAAGCATTCCCAACACTTTAAATCTTTGAAAGATACGAAAACAGTTTAATTAAAAGGAAATCTTTTAAAACAGGATAGGAAGTCACAACTCAATACATAATTTCTCCCAAGATCGGGGTGTCACCGAGTACATGAGCATCTATACATAGCAACAAAAGAGACTGATACACGGTCTGGAAAGTAAAACTAAATACATAAACTGAAAGATATGCAAAGGAGGATCAACATCTGCGAACGCCAAGCAGCTACCTCGATGATCTCCGAACAGATAGACTCCAAAATCAACAATCATCGTGCTCGGATACGCCTGGATCTACACACGAGGTGCAGGGCGTAGTGTGAGTACAACCAACTCAATAATTATCGCAAATAAATAAGGCAAGGTAAGAGAAGCTTAATTTGTTGAGGTCACTAGGTAAATCAGTACAATTCTACCATTTTTGATTAACATAGTTTAAGTTTTAACGCTAGCTCATAAGGCTTCGTGGTACGGATATCTGTGTGTACATGTGCACTGGTTTTTCAAATACCCTGCTCAGTAGTATTATAGCGTATAGAGGAACGAAACAAGTAAACCGGATAAATTATCAAGAAGATAAGAGTTTCACACACTGCGTAAATGACTCACGTGCTAATAATAGAATCTACATGGACAACTCACGTGCGACACGAGCAACTCATGTGTCAATAATATCAATATATGGATATGCACGGACAACTCACGTGCCAATAATATCAATACATAGATCCGCACGGATAACTCACGTGATGCACGTACAACTCACATGCCAATAACATAATCCGCCCGACATAGATGCAGGCTCTAGTCCAAAATATCATACATAATCCATAAAGCAAGTATACAGATATATAATGAATGAAATAAGATTCTCATATCCTTGGACTAGTGTAAATAGCATGCTAAAGTGTAGGCATGTGCAAAGTGCGCTATCGTAGCTCAATTTTGAAAATTTCTTCAATGAAAGACATTTATCAAGTTCGTTTAGGGATTAAACTACTAAGTGGGCTCATCATGGCTCAATTAAATCACATAAATTGTTACCACATATTAGATATCGAAGCTCGAAGCTTAACAGTCAATTCTGGGCTTATAGGAGCCTTGAGCACGACCCAAATACGAATATACAATTCAGGTGCCCGCACTTGGGATCATCCACACGCATGTGGGCACCCAAAAGCACGTGGCTATCACAACAATTCAAGAAACTGGTGCCTCAACTGAGTTTAAATACGATACTTACCTCAAGCAACTCGAATCACTCCGCTAGAAAGCCCTTGCCTCACGAATCGGCCTCCGAACGTCCCGAAACTAGCCATAAACAATTTGATGCCATCAACACTAGGTAAAGGAATCAATTCCATAAGAAAACACTAGGTTCCGAATCAAATTCAAAAAGTCAATTAAAAAATGCCCCCCGAGCCCACATCTCAGAATCCAGTAAACGTCATAAAATCTGGAAGCCCATTCAACCACGAGTTCAACCGTACCAAATTCACAAAAATCCAATACCAAATTGACACCCAAATCCCTAATTAAAACTCTCCAAATCCCTAGCCTCAAACCCCCAAATTACACCTTAAACCACACAATCTAGGTGTAACAATAAATAGGGAAACAATATTATCGAACAAAAATGAGCACAAGTTACTTACCTCAAACAAACCCTCGAAAATCCTCTCAAAAGTCACCTAATCCCGAGCTTGAAATGTTTGAAATAGTGAAAACACGGAACCCTCGTTTTTAATACACTGCCCAGGCCTTCTCGCACCTGCGGCCACTTATCCGTTTCTGCGATGTCGCAGAAGCGACCATTTTCCCTCTTCTGTGGTTTCCTCCGCTCCTGTGGACTAGCTTCTACGAGCCACAAAGCCGCTTCTGCGGACCCAGCTCCCACTCCCATTTCTGCTTCTGCGCTCCAATCACTGCATTTGCGGCCACGCAGGTGCGGTAATTCCCTCGCACCTGCGACCACTGCACATGCACCTCCAAAATTACATATGCGCAACACAGCACACGCCTGCGACTAATTACGCAGGTGCGATTGCCCTAGAAGGCTTCAGTTACAGCAGTATTTCAAACTCAAATTTTGATCTGAAAACTATCTGAACTCCACCCGAGGCCCCCGGGACCTCAACCAAACATACCATCAAGTCCTAAAACACGATACGAACTTAGTCGAACCTTCAAATCACATCAAACAAAATCAAAAACACGAATCGCACCCTAATTCAAGCCTAATGGAACTAAGGAAATCAAATTTCTACAAATGACACTGAAATCTATCAAATCACATCCGATTGACCCCAAATTTTGCACACAAGTCACGAATGACACCACGAACCTACTCCAACTCTCGGAACTCCAATCCGAGTCCAGTAACCACAAAGTCCACTCTCGGTCAAACTTTTAAATTTCTAACTTTCATCATTTCAAGCCTAATTAAACTATAGACCTCCAAATCACAATCTGGACACGCTCTTAAGTCCAAAATCACCCAACGGAGCTAACGGAACCATCAAAACTCCATCCCGTAGTCGTCTACACATAAATTCACATTCGGTCAACCTTTTCAACTTAAGTTTTCATCCTTGAGACTAAGTATCTCAATTCATTCTATAACCTCACCGGACCGGAACCAACTACCCCGGTAAGTCACATAGCGGTTATAAAGTACCAAATGAGCAGTAAATGGGGGAACATGGCTACAACTCTCAAAATGATCGGTCGGTTCGTTACATCCTTCCCCTCTTAACCAAACGTTATTCCTTGAACGGGTCAAGAAATATACCCGGAGTCTTAAATAGACGTGGATAACTGCTCCGCATCTCTTGCTCGGTCTCCCAAGTAGCCTCATCAATTGGCTGACCTCTCCACTGCACCTTCACTGAAGCTATGTCCTTTGAACTTAACTTTCGAACGTGCCGATCCAAAATGGCCACCGACTCCACATCATAAGTCAAATCACCATCCAACTGAACCGTGCTGAAATCCAAAACATGAGACGGATCACCGACATACTTCTGGAGCATAGACACATGAAACACTAGATGCACACCAGACAAACTAGGTAGCAAGGCAAGCTTGTAAGCCACCTCTCCAATCCTCTGAAGTCCTCAAATGGCCCAATATACCGAGGGCTCGACTTTCCCTTCTTCCCGAACCTCATAACACCCTTTATGGGTGACACCTTGAGCCGTAGATTCTCCCTAACCATGAAAGAAACGTCATGAACCTTCCTATCGGGGTAACTCTTCTGTCTGGACTGTGCCGTGCGAAGCCGATCCTGAATCAATTTAACCTTATCCAAAGCATCCTGAACCAAGTCAGTACCCAATAGCCTAGCCTCCCCCGGCTCGAACCAACCCATCGGAGATCGACACCGTCTTCCATATAGAGACTCATACGGAGCCATCTGAATGTTCGACTGGTAGTTGTTGTTGTAGGCAAACTCCGCGAGCGGCAGAAACCTATCCCAAGAAACCCCAAAATCAATGACGTAAGCGCGTAGCATGTTCTCCAACATCTGAAAAGTGCGCTCGGATTTCCCATCTGTCTAAGGGTGAAATGTTGTACTCAACTCAACCTGGGTGCCCAACTCTCACTGCATGGCTCTCCAAAACTGCGATGTGAATTGCGTGCCCCGATCTGAAATGATGGACACACCGGCACACTGTGAAGGCCAACAATCTTGCGGATGTAAATCTCAGCCAACCGCTCTTAAGAATAAGCAGTCCCAACTGGAATAAAGTACGCGGACTTGGCCAGCCGATCCACAATCACCCAAATAACATCGAACTTCCTCGAAGTTTGTGGGAGCCCAACTACAAAATCCATGGTGATCCGCTCCCATTTCCACTCTGGAATCTCTAGCCTCTTAAGCAATCCACTCGGTCTCTGATGCTCATACTTCACCTGCTGACAGTTAAGTCACCGAGCTAAAAATCTCACTATATCCTTCTTCATTCTCCTCCACTAATAATATTGTCTCAAGTCCTGATACATCTTCGTGACACCTAGATGAATGGAATACCACGAACTGTGGGCCTCCTCAAGAATCAACTCACGTAGCCCATCTACATTAGGCACACAAATACGACCCTGCATCCTCAACAGCCCATCATCCCCAATAGTAACGTCTTTGGCATCACCGTGTTAAGCTGTGTACTTAAGGACAAGAAAATGAGGATCATCATACTGACGCTCTCTGATGCAATCATATAAGGAAGACCGAGAAACCACATATGCTAGAACCCGACTGGGCTCCGAAACATCTAATCTCATGAACTGGTTGGCTAAGGCCTGAACATCAAGTGCAAAGGGTCTCTCACCAACAGGAATGAATGCAAGGCTACCCATACTCACAGCCTTTCTACTCAAGGCATCGACCTTCCCGGGATGATACAGAACGATGATGTAATAATCCTTTAGCTGCTCCAACCATCTCCGCTACCTCAAGTTAGATCCTTCTGTTTGAACAAGTGTTGGAGACTCTGATGATCTGTAAATACCTCACAAGACACACCATAAAGATAGTGCCTCCAAATCTTCAATGCATGAACGATGGCAGTCAACTCCAACTCATGAACATGGTAGTTCTTCTTATGGGGCTGCAACTGACGCGAAGAATAAGCAATCACTCTACCCTCCTGCATCAAGACACACCCAATACCAATTTGAGAAGCATCACAATACACTGTATAAGAGTCTGAAGCTGAAGGCAAAACTAGAACTGGAGTTATGGTCAAGGCACTCTTGAGCTTCTGAAAGCTCTCATCATACTCATCCGACCACCTGAAAGTAGCACCCTTTTGGGTCAATTTGGTAAAGGGCGATACAATAGACGAGAAACCCTCTACGAAGCAACGATAATAACCGGCCAAGCCGAGAAAGATCTGAATCTCCGTAGTTGAGGACAGTCTGGGCCAACTCTGAACCACCTTAATCTTCTTCGGATCCACCTGAATCCCCTCACTGGATACCACGTGCCCCAAGAACGCCACCTAACTAAGCCAAAACTCACACTTGGAGAATATGGCATAAAGATTATCCTCCCCCAACCGCTGCAACATAATCCTCAAATGTTGGGCATGCTCCTCCTAGCTACGAGAGTACACCGGGATATCATCAATGAATACAATGACAAACGAGTCGAGATAAAGCTGAAATACACTGTTCATCAGATGCATGAATGTTGCTGGGGAGTTGGTCAGCCCAAAAGATATCATAAGGAACTCATAATGACCATAATGTGTCCTGAATGTTGTCTTTAAAATATCCGAGTCCCGAATCTTTAACTGGTGGTACCCAGACCTCAAATCAATCTTAGAGAACACCATCGCTCCCTGAAGCTAGTCAAATAGATCATCAATGCACGGCAATAGATACTTGTTCTTGATTGTAATTTTGTTCAACTACCTATAGTCGATGTACATCCGCATAGTACCATCCTTCTTCTTCACAAACAGAACAGGTGCACCCCAAGGTGACACACTAGGCCTAATGAAACCCTTATCAAGAAGTTCCTAAAATTGTTCTTTCAATTCCTTCAACTCAGCTGGTGCCATACGATACGGAGGAATATAAATGGACTGAGTGCTCGGTACCAAGTCAATACCAAAGTCAATATCCTTGTCGGGCGGCATACCCGGCAGGTCTGCAGGAGACACATCCGAAAAATCTCGCACCACCGGAACATAATCTTTTGAAGGAGTATCAGCAGCAACATCCCTCACAAAGGCCAAATAAGATAAACAACCCTTCCCAACCATCTGTAGGGCCTTCAAATATAAAATCACTCTACTGGGAACATAGTCTAGAAAACCTCTCCACTCAATTCTTGGCACCCCCAACATCGCCAATGTCACAGTCTTAGCATGACACGAAGACAACCAATCCATACCTAATATCACATCGAAATAAACCATACTAAGCAATAAGAGATCAACTCTAGTATTCAATCCCCCAATAGTCACTACACACGATCGATATACACGGTCCACAACAATGGTATTGCCCACTGGCATAGATACATGAACAAATGAAACTAAGGACTCACGGGGCATATCCAAATAATGAGCAAAATACGATGATACATACGAATAAATGGAACCAGGGTCAAATAATATAGAAGCATCCCTGTGGCATACTGAGATAATACATGTGATCACTGTATCTGAAGCAACTGCATATGGCCTGGCAGGAATAACATAGAATCGGGCCTAACCGCTACCTAATCGGCCTCCCCATCTTGGGCGACCTCTAGTTGCCCGGCCCCCACCCCGAGCTGGCTGTGTGGGTGGTGGAACTACTGGTGCTGGTACCATAGGCCAAGAACTCTGCTGTGGAGCCCCACTCAACAATCTAGGGAAATCTACCTTGATATTACCCATGTCCCCGCACTCGAAACAACCCCCCCTTTGATAGAACTGCTGCTCCTGATAACCCAAGGAACTGCCTGTAGAAAACTGAGCAGATGAGGCATGGTGAGAACTTTGCGCTGGTAGTGCGCTGAATGAAGACTGGCCTGAGCGAGCACTGTAAGAACCGTGGCTAACTGATGTACCACAATGAGCTGGACAAGTTGTCTGAGCGGGCCTATAAGGACGACCCCTACTATGGTAAGACTGTCCCCCAAAATGAACACCACTGGGACCACCCGAACCTCGAGGCCTCTTGGCCTCCCTCTCCTCACACTCCTAACTACAAACCATCTCTATATGTCGAGCAATATCAACCACCTCGACAAAAGTAGCACCGGATACCCTCTTTCGAGTCATAAGCAACCGCAACTGATATGTGAGGCCATCAATGAACCTCTTAATCCTCTCCCTATCAGTGGGAACCAATCAAACTGCGTGATGAGCCAACTCCAAAAACCTCATCTCGTACTGGGTCACAAACATGATATCTTGACGAAGCTGCTCAAACTATCTGTGCAGCTCCTCCTTGCGAGACTGTGGCACGAACTTCTCCAAGAAGAAAACGGAGAACTCATGTCATGTAAGTGGTGTTGCACCGACTAGCTTGCGCCTCTCATAGGCCTCCTACCATTTGAAGGCAGCCCTAGTAAACTGAAAAGTAGTGAATGAGACTCTACTAGTCTCCAGAATACCCGTCATGCGAAGAATCCGATGGCACTTGTCCAAAAAGTCTTGGGCATCCTCATCCCCAGCCCCATTGAATGATGGAGGCTGGAGCCTCCCAAATCTCTCTAGTATCCTTTACTCATCATCAGTCATAACGGGACCCACCTGGGCTTGAGCAACTGCAACCAGTTGGGCTAGTAGTAACCCCGGTGTCTGAAATCCTTGCATCACCTACTCTGGAGTACGGGCGGCGGGGGTATGAGTACCTCCCCCGGTCTGAGAAGTGGTTGGTGTGCCATGAGCCGAAACTACCTGAGCAAGGCCAGTGCAAACAGTCAATATCTAGGCCAAAGCCTCTTGAAGACCTGGAATCACAATGGGTGCAGCTGGTGCCTGAGTTGGCCCCGCTGGCTCAACCACATTCGGAACCTGCTCCTGAGTTGGAGCAACTGGTGGATCTACAGGTGCTGCTCTAGCTGCTGTACAAGTTGTACCTCTGCCCCTACCGCGGCCCTTACCGCGACCTCGGCCTCTCATGGCCCTAGCTGGTAGTAATGGTGGCTGGCCGTCCTGTCCGGTAGCACGTGTCCTCACCATCTGTGAGAGAATAGAATAACAGAATTTTAGTGACCGGAATCAAAAAATTCGCACGACAAGAATACAAGAATGTAAAGTTTCCTAAGGGTTCGGCAGCCTCTCGAAGATAAGTACATACGACAACTAAACCTGCTCATGACTCGTGAGACCTATGTCACCTAGGATCTGATACCAACTTGTCACGACCCAAAACCAACCCGTCGTGATGGCGCCTATCGTAGTACTAGGAAAGCCGATTACTCAAGCATTCCCAACACTTTAAATCTTTGAAAGATACGAAAACATTTTAATTAAAAGAAAATCTTTTAAAACATGATAGGAAGTCACAACTCAATACATAATCTTTCCCAAGATCGGGGTGTCATCGAGTACATGAGCATCTATACATAGCAACAAAAGAGACTAATACACGGTCTGGAAAGTAAAACTAAATACATAAACTGAAAGATATGCAAAGGAGGATCAACGTCTGCGAACGCCAAGCAGCTACCTCGATGATCTCCGAATAGATAGACTCCAAAATCAACAATCATCGTGCTCGGATACGCCTGGATCTACACACGAGGTGAAGGCTGTAGTGTGAGTACAACCAACTCAATAATTATCGCAAATAAATAAGGCAAGGTAAGAGAAGCTTAATTTGTTGAGGTCACTATGTAAATCAGTACAATTCTACCATTTTTGATTAACATAGTTTAAGTTTTAACGCTAGCTCATAAGGCTTCGTGGTACAGATATCCGTGTGTACATGTGCACTGGTTTTTCAAATACTTTGCTCAGCAGTATTATGGCATGTAGAGGAAAGAAACAAGTAAATCAGATAAATGATCAAGAAGATAAGAGTTTCACACACTGCACGGACGACTCACGTGCTAACAATAGAATCTGCACGGACAACTCACGTACGACACGGACAACTCACGTGTCAATAATATGAATATATGGATCTGTACGGATAACTCATGTGCCAATAATATCAATACATGGATCCGCACGGACAACTCACGTACTGCACGGACAACTCACGTGCCAATAACATAATCCGCCCGGCATAGCCGCAGGCTCCAGTCATATATATATATATATATATAAATGAATGAAATAAGATTCTCATATCCTTGGACTAGTGTAAATAGCATGCTAAAGTGTAGGCATGTGCAAAGTGTGCTATCATAGCTCAATTTTGGCAATTTCTTCAATGAAAGACATTTATCAAGTTCGCTTAGGGATTAAACCTCTACGTGGGCTCATCATGGCTCAATTAGATCACATAAACTGTTACCACATATTAGATATCGAAGCTCGAAGCTTAACAGTCATTTCTGGGCTTATAGGAGCCCTAAGCACAACCCAAATACGAATATACAATTATGGTGCCCGCACTTAGGATCATCCCCATGCATGTGCGCACCCAAAAGTATGTGGCTATCACAACAATTTAGGCAACTGGTGCCTCAATCGAGTTTAAATACGATACTTACTTCAAGTAACTCGAATCACTCCGCTAGCAAGCCCTTGCCTCGCGAATCGACCTCTGAACGTACCGAATCTAACCATAAACAATTCGATACAATCAACACGAGCTAAAGGAATCAATTCCATAAGAAAACACTAGGTTCCAAATCAAATTCAAAAAGTCAATTCAAAAATTGGCCCCCGGGCCCACATCTCGGAATCTAGTAAAAGTCACTAAATCCGGAAGCCCATTCAACCACGAGTCCAACCGTACCAAATTCACCAAAATTCAATACCAAATCGACACCCAAATCCCCAATTTAAACTCTCCAAATCCCTAACCTCAAACCCCCAAATTACACCTTAAAAACCACACAATCTAGGTGGGAAAATCAATGGGGAAACAAGATTATCGAACAAAAATGAGCACAAGTGACTTACCTCAAGAAACCCCTCGAAAAAACCTCTCAAAAATCGCCCAATCCCGAGCTTGAAATGTTTGAAATGGTGAAAAGCACGGAATCCTCGTTTTTAATACACTGCCCAGGCCTTCTCGCACCTACAGCCACTTACCCGCTTCTGCGGTGTCGTAGAAGCGACCCTTTTCCCGCTTCTGCGGTTTCCTCCGCTCCTGCGGTCCATGATTCCGCTCCTGCGGACTCGCTTCTGCGAGCCACAAAGCCGCTTCTGCGGACCCAACTCCCACTCCCATTTTCGCTTCTGCGCTCCAATCGCCGCATCTTCGGCCACGCAGATGCGGTAATTCCCTCGCACCTGCGACCACTGCACACTCCCCTCCAAAAACGCATTTGCGCAACACAGCTCGGACATGCGACCAATGTTCCGCATGTGCGATTGCACCAGAAGGCTTCAACTATAGCAGTCTTTCAAACTCAAATTTTGATCTAAAAACTATCCGAACTCCACCTGAGGCCCCCGGGACCTCAACCAAACATACCATAAAGTCCTAAAACACGATACGAACTTAGTCGAGCCTTCAAATCACACCAAACAACATCAAAAATACGAATCACACCCCCTATTCAAGCCTAATAGAACCAAAGAAGCACACAAGTCACAAATGACACCACATACCTACTCCAACTCCCGGAACTCCAATCCGATCCTGGTAACCACAAAGTCTACTCTGGTTAAACTTTCAAATTTCCAACTTCGCCATTTCAAGCCTAATTCAACTATAGACCTCCAAATCACAATCCGGAGATGCTCCTAAGTCCAAAATCACCCAACGGAGCTAACAGAACCATCAAAACTCCATTCTGGAGTCGTCTGCACATAACCCGTTTGGCCAAGCTGAAAAAATTAGCTTATTTTGAGAAATGCTTTTTTCAAAAGTACTTTTAGTGAGAAGCAGTTTATGTTTGGCTAATTAATTTAAAAAGTACTTCTAAGCAGCAATTAGTGTTTGGTCAAGCATTTAAAAAATGCTTCTAAATGTATTTTTCTCAAAAGTGCTTCTCAAAAAAGTACTTCTGGGAATAAGCTACTTTTTTCTGCTTCTCCAAAACAGCTTCTGCTTCTCCTCAGAAGCACTTTTTTCTCCTAAAAATTTGGCCAAACACTTCAAATTTGGGAAAAAAAGCATTCGAACTTGGAGAAGCTTGGCCAAACAGGCTATAAGTGTCTCAATTTATTCCGAAACCTCACCGAATTCGAATTAACTACCCCGGTAAGTCACATAGCAGTTATAAAGTACAAAATGTGTAGTAAATGAGGGAACGGGGCTACAACTCTGAAAACGACCGGTCGGGTCGTTACAGTTATCTTTTTTGTGTAATATGTGATGATTTGTTTTCAGAAATGCAACACTATATGTCTTCATTTATTTTTCCTTTCTTGTAAAGTGAATGTATACAAGGACATGTTCAATTGGAATTTAGCATAAAGTACAATCACAATTAAAACTAAAAATAATATATTGCATTAGATTCTACTTTGGTCAAAATAGCCATCAGAGAGTAATATACCACGAATAACTACATCAATAATTTGGTACAAATCATAAGTTAATATAGTTATATAAACATATTTCTAAGGGAATCCATATGAGAAGGTTCTCGAATCGGATATATATATATATGGAAATATATTACGGGAATTTTGGAGACTTCAATAGTTAAGTAGATAAGAGCAAAAACATGATAGTTGAGGGGATTTTAGTATTCACTCTAAATTTAATCTAATTAAGAAAATAGTTAAGCAACCAATAGGGGCAGTTTCAAAATTGGATTAACCAGTAGAATAGCCTGGAACTATCAAATGACGGCTCTACCATAGGTGAGGTTATCAAAATGCTCCCCAAATGGTCAAATTAATCATGGAATGTTCCTGAAACTTCACGAGGGAACGCATTCGCATTTCGTTTTCACCAAAAAGCCCTCGCTTATTTTCCCTCCCAAAAACAATGTTTCCTTCTTCTCATTTCAATTTCAGTATCATATCTATAATCCATTCGTGATTACATTTACAAAAAGTAGTCAATATCTTCAGAGAATTTTGTCCTAGAAAGAAAGATAGGTTTTGGAGTGCGAATCGAAACGAAAAAAAGGGGAGAAATGTCACCAATAGTGGCTCCCTCTGCGGCGGCCAAACAAGCGGAACAACTGAAGCAAGATGGCAATAATTACTTCCAGAAAAATCGATTTGGAGCTGCCATCGATGCCTACACCGAGGTGAGAGAGCTCTTTTTGGCTTTTTAATCTTGCTTTTCATCCATTTATTTTCTTAATTTCTGAACGAATTTTATAGGCTATTACATTGTGCCCTAATGTTCCCATATATTGGACCAATCGTGCTTTGTGCCATCGGAAACGCAAGTAGGTGCTCACAATCTTTTTGATTTTTAGTGATATCTTATGAATATTCATTTGTCATCGTCATTTTTGGTTTATAGTGAGTGGACCAGAGTAGAGGAAGATTGTAGGGAGGCTATTCAGCTCGATCACACTTCTGTTAAGGTCTGTCTACTTGTACTATTTATGAATTTCACATTGATGTTTTCATCCAGGGTGGCTTAACAATGTTAGTGGCCTAAAGCAAAATTTTGTCGAGAGTTTTTTTTTTTTTTTTTGAAAAAAAAAGTGAATTAGTATAAATTTTCTAGCTTTTATATATGAATTCATATGGAGCTATGTTGCGCGGACTCTTCAAAACAGCCGCCGCACCCGTGTCGAATCCTCTAAAAATACACTACTTTTGGAGAATCTTACACGTACCCATAAACATATTCGGACAGTCCGAGCAATATAGATATGGAGTATATTTTATTTAAAGTCTATTTTTCTAGCTTTTTGAGATGAAAAGTTGTTAACAAATTTTTAATCAATTTTTTCTAATATTGTTTTTTATCAATTTAACAACACAGCTCATCAATTACATGGCTAAAAAGTTCTCTTTTCATTTTTATGAAAATCTTGTTTCTTCACCTTAAAATATTAAGTAAATTTTGAAGAAAATTAACTATAGAACCTACTACTAATAAAAAAAGGGGCCCCAAAATTTGGGGCCCTAAAGCCATTGCCTTAGTGGCTTTGGCCTTCAGCCGGCACTGTTTTCATCTAATCGCTCCATCAACATTCATATTTCCTTTTGCCATTTTTTCTAATGTGTGATGATTACAATAACTAGCTTGAATCATGCTGCAAATTTGCTGAAATAGGAAAGGAGAGGGAAAAGAGGTTGTTAGTCTGAGCATTAGCTGCTGCCTGCTTGTAATGAGCATTTCTTGCCATTTGTCAAAAAAATACTGGGAAGATATTCACGGGAACTATTATTAATTTTTAATTATTATTATTTCTGAGAATTGTTCATTTGTAAATTAAATGTACAAATTGAGGCATCTGCAAGTTCAAAATTTTAGAAAATAAATTTAGCTTGTTAGAGCGTCGATAGAACCCTAAATGGAATCATGTTTACATTGTTTCAAATCTCTTGTTAATTCTCTGAAACTTTTAGCCTTTCTAAACTTGTGGAGCTAGAAATTCTGAGCTCTCTAAAGATAATAATGATTTGACAGGCGCACTACATGCTAGGTCTTGCATTGCTACAGAAAGAACAATATGCTGAAGGAGTAAGAGAATTAGCAAAGGTAAGGACACTTGTCTCTCTGAACATTTATTTTGCATATTTGTTTATGGACCCCCAATTTTTTTGTAACTGAGGCGTAATAGTAATAGTTGTTGTATGTTTTCCTTTGGACCAGTCATGTATTACATAGCGATCATGCATTACCTGTTATATGTTCGATGTATTTCTTAGTTTAAGCAGCAGGTTTTAACTGCCTATAGAATCAATTGACTTGGCATTCATTTTTTCAAGCAGGCTTTTCTTGTGCTTCTCTTCCTCCTGGCATTATTACTTGTCTTTCTTGTTTTTACTTAATCAATCTTCATGCATTTAATTTGTATTCAGATTTATAGTAAACTTCTATATTATTGCTCATTTCTTGTGTGTTAGACTTTTTACATAATGAAAGTTAGTAGGCTTATTTGGTGGAAGACTAGATTTCTGAATCGTTTATTGTTTCTAATGTATTAGTTTCAGACTCTTTCTATGTTACCTTCTCAAAAAAAAAAAGGTTTCACTCTTTCTGAAACTGAGTTGTGCGTGTCATCTTTGCGCAAGGGCATATCCAATTCTTTTTTTCTTTTTCAAATTTTATTGGATGTCCCTGGAAGAATGACTCTTTCTGACTTATCTGCCTCAATTTCATGAATGGCAGTTTTACCTTTATGCTTTGACCTAAGTAATTACTCCAGCCAGTACATTTTATGTAGCACCATTTCTTTATTAATCCTTTTCAAAAAGAATGACACCTTTCTGTATTTGAAAAGAAAGTAATTTTAAACTTCCCATTTTACCCTTAATGGCATTCTTTTATAGCAACAAAATCTGATTGCAGGTTTAAGACCGCAAGCTCGAAAAGTCTTGTTTTCTTTCTTAAACTCCGTGTCCAATCAAACTACATCACATAACTTGAAACAGAGGCGTATATAGAATTTAGGATTATGGTGCTTTGCATAGATCCTTTAACCTTTCACCTAAAGTATAGCGCCACACTAATAATTCTATTAGAAACCAAACGTAGCATCTTTCTTGTTACTACTCGTTGATCATCATCAACAACAACAACAACAACCCAGTATAATTCCACTAGTGGGGTCTGGGGAGGGTAGTGTGTACGCAGACCTTACCCCTACCCTAGGGTAGAGAGGCTGTTTCCAAATGACCCTCGGCATCCTTCCCTCCAAGAACTCCCCACCTTGCTCTTGGGGTGACTCGAACTCACAACCTCTTGGTTGGAAGTGGAGGGTGCTTACCATCAGAGCAACCTCTTGGTTGATCATCAGTGGTAATATATTTCAGGAGTGCCTTTTTTAAGCTTTCTTAGAAATAGCTACTCCCTTTGTTTCAATTTGTTTGGACGTTTTCGGAGTACATGGGTCAAATTAACTAATTTTCGGTCTGAATTCGGGCATAGATTCTTTAAGTTTTTTGAAATAAAATTTACATATTTTTACATAAAAAGTACTATAAGTCACAATAGATAAATTCAAAATATTTAAATACTATTTGCAAAAAACATGGTAAAAGAAAACCTTGTTTGACTCCCCAAATAGTAAAAGATTCATTCTATTTGAAACGGAGGGAGTATTAGACAAAAGGAATAGATGGACAAATCTTGTGCAAGGATTATACTAATTATGTGTTTGAAGATTTGTTTTTTTTTTTCTTTCTGGAAGGTGGATTGTATTTGCTCTCTTTTACATTTCAAATGCACATAATATTAATCTGTTGCTGGAATGCAATTTAAGAAACCTGAGATGTGCAACTGGGAAAAGGTGAGAATACCAAATTAAGTAATTGACTAAGTTGGCTTTCAAAGGAGAGGTTGTTGCAGCTTGAATAAAGTCAGTATTAGAGTAGGTTGTGAGCGCCTAGATGATGAAAGCTGAAACTAATGATGAACTTATTGATCCCACTACGGCATTGAAAATTTCCATGAGAAAGATCAACAAATTTTTTATGTAAAGCTAAGTAGCTGATAGTTAAATCGAAAGAGTGTATCTAATTCCAGGAGAATTACAAAATACTGCTCCAGGGGTTAGCTCAATTGGCAAAGGTTGAGGGACTTGTGTCTTAGGTCACATGTTCGAGCTCTGCACCAAGCGAACTAACTTTGATACTTAAGTGGAGAAGAGTAGAGTGGCGGGCCCATCATCCCGATTTTAGAAGGCTGTGGTTGGCCTCGGCTCCAGATGAATTTCTTGGTCATAAGAAAAAAAAAATTAATAACAAACTATCACTCTGCCCGGGGGAAACTTCATTTATGTAGTCCAATAAATATAAAATTAGACCAAGAAACTAAAGTTGCTAATTGGTTGAAGGAGAGCTTGAGAAACAAGTTAAAGAACTATACTCCTGTCATCCAAATGACTACAAGTATGCTCTGACTTGAGTAGGAAAAAACATCTCTACTTCTAGAAAACAAGTAAAGAGTCTGGCATATCTTATTTTAATGTTTTGTCAAATAACAGCCAACTTGTAGTGACATTTCAGTTGCTCTTATTTTTGTTCCCAATAATTACTAGAGAAAGTAGAAATTGTTCATCAATTTGTGCACTCTTTCATGGATAAAAATTGGCTATAGACATCTTCTCGTTATTTGTATATTTACTAGTTTGGATGAGTAATTTATTTTCTTCAGCAGATATTACTCAATTGTTTGTTTCTATCTTTTGTGTATTCTATTATTGGAAGTCTAATGAATCTTCTTAGACATCATAGTGCTTGGGCTGATTATGATTTTTTTACATTTATATTCAACTTTTGATGCTCATGAATAATTATTCTTAATTCTCCTAGAAGCTGTCCTTTCATTGGATTATTCATTATGGTGTGCAATTTGAGTAAAAAATTGTTATTCTCATAAAACACAAGTCGAGATGGTTAATGAAGTACACGTCTAAAAAGACCTCCTATTTCATAAAATAAAGTATAGCATTTATTATGTATAATTTAGGGTGGTGTAAAAGAGATTGGTATAGGAATGTACCAACAATTGAAGATGGGGTGACCATTGAAGAGTGTAAGAGCGCTAAGAGACAAGCTACGAAAGCAATCAGTAAAGTCCAAAGTAAAGCTTTAGGTGACTAAGAGAAAGAAATGTATAAGTTAGCACAACTTAGAGAGAACATGGGTAAAAGGGTTTAAGGTAGGTGCAATGTATTAAAGGCAATTTCCAAATGCCAACTAGTTTTGACAAAAGATAGTTAGATCAGAGAAAGATGGAAATGTTATTTTGATTAATTGATTAACACAAATTCTGAGGATAACTTTATGGATCCTTATACATCAACAACAACAAACCAGTAGTTTTCCACAAGTGGGGTCTGGATGGATCCTTATACATCCATGCAAGAAAAAAAACTTTGCTAACCTCGTATAAATTGGTCATGCTGATAGGATGCCATAAAATAAGAGCTTGGAAAGCTTGTGGTCCAAATGGTAGTCCTATAGATGTTTAGAAGTGCATATATATATATATATATATATATATATAT
>AWOL01S0042512.1:0-10598 GCA_000715115.1 Nicotiana otophora | reverse complement strand
TGTTTCCAATAGACCCTCGGCATCCTTCCCTCCAAGAACTCCCCACCTTGCTCTTGGGGTGACTCGAACTCACAACCTCTTGGTTGGAAGTGGAGGGTGCTTACCATTCAAACAAAAGGATCTAAATTTGAGGAAGCGGAGATGGTTAGAGTTGCTTAAGAACTATGATATTACCATTTTGTATCATCCCGGGTAGGCCAAAGTAGTAGTCGGCTCCATGAGTAGGAAGGCGGTGAGTATGGGTAGCCTTGAATTTATTCTGGTAGGTGAGAGACTGCTTGCATCAGATGTTCATGCCTTGGCCAATCAGTTCGTGAGGTTAGATATTTCGGAGTCTAGTCGAGTTCTAATGTGTATGGTTTCTCAGCCTTCCTTATATGATTGCATCAGAGAGCGTCAGTATGATGACCCTCATTTGCTTGTCCTCAATGACACGGTTCAGCACGGTGATGCCAATGAGGTTACTATTGGGGATGATGGGGTGTTGAGGATGCAGGGTTGGATTTATGTGCCCAATGTTGATGGACTATGTGAGTTGATTCTTGAGGAGGCCCACAGTTCACGGTATTCCATTCATCCGGGCTCCGCAAAGATGTATCGGGACTTGAGGCAACATTATTGGTGGTGGAGGGTGAAGAAAGACATAGTGGGGTTTGTAGCTCAATGCCTAAATTGTTAGCAGGTGAAGTACGAGAATCGGAGACCGGACGGATTACTTCAGAGGCTTGAGATTCCGGAGTGGAAATAGGAGTGTATCACCATGAACTTCGTAGTTGGGCTCCCACGACCTTCGAGGAAGTTTGATGCTATTTGGGTGATTGTGGATCGGTTGACCAAGTCCGCGCATTTCATTCCAGATGGGACTACTAATTCGTCGGAGCTGTTAATTGAGATCTACATTCGCGAGATTGATCACCTTCATGGTCTGCCGGTGTCCACCATTTCAGATCGGGGCACGCAGTTTACATCGCAATTTTGGAGAGCAGTGTAGCGAGAGTTAGGCACATGGGTTGAGTTGAGTACAACATTTCACCCTCAGACGGACGGACAGTCCGAGCATACTATTTAGATATTGGAGGATATGCTATGCGTTTGTGTCATGGATTTTGGGAGTTCTTGGGATTAGTTTCTGCCGCTTGCTGAGTTTTCCTACAACAACAGCTACCAATCGAGCATTCAGATGGCTCCGTACGAAGCTTTGTAAGGGAGACAATGTCAGTCTCCAGTGGGTTGGTTTGAGCCGGGTGAGGCTAGGCTATTTGGTACTGACTTGGTTCAGGATGCTTTGGACAAGGTTAAGTTGATTCAGGGTTGGCTTCGCACAGCGCAGTCTAGACAGAAGAGCTATGACGATCGGAAGGTTTGTGATGTTGCTTATATGGTGGGAGAGAAGGTACTGCTCAGAGTTTCACCCATGAAGAGTGTTATGAGGTTCAGGAAGAATGGCAAGTTGAGCCATCAGTATATTGGCCCATTTGAGGTGCTTGATATGATTGGGGAGGTGACTTACAGGCTTGCATTGCCGCCTAGTCTATCGAGTGTTCATCTAGTGTTTTATGTATCCATGCTCCGGAAGTATGTCGGCGATCCGTCTCACATTTTGGACTTCAACACGGTTCAGTTGGATGGTGATTTGACTTATGATGTAGAGCCGGTGGCCATTTGGGATTGGCAAGTTCGAAAGTTGTGGTCAAAGCAGATAGCTTTAGTGAAGGTGCAGTGGAGAGGTCAGCCAGTCGAGGAGGCTACTTGGGAGACCGAGTGGGAGATGCGGAGCAGATATCCACGCCTATTTGAGACTCCAAGTATGATTCTAGACCCGTTCGAGGAAAAGCGTTTGTTTAAGAGGGGGATGATGTAACGACCCGGCCAGTTGTTTTGAGTGTTGTAGCACCGTTCCCCCATTTTTTGCTTATTCTGTTCTCAATTATTATTATGTGACTTTTCGGGGGTGGTTGGCTTGGTTCTGGGGATGTTTCAAAGTGAATTGGGACACTTAGTCCCAAGGTTGGAAGCCTAAGTTGAAAGAGTTGATGGAAAGTTGACTTATGTGTAAACGACTCCGGAATGGAGTTTTGGCGGTTTTGATAGCTCCGTATTATAATTTTGGACTTAAGAGTTTGTCGAGATATTGATTTGGAGGTCCGTAGGTGATTTTGTCTTGAAATGGCGAAAGTTGGAAAATTAGAAGTTTGGAGAGTTGAGAAGTTTGACCTTGAGTTGACTTTGTGTTTACCAGACTTGGATTTTTGTNGGCAAGTTGAGCCATCGGTATATTGGCCCATTTGAGGTGCTTGATATGATTGGGGAGGTGACTTACAGGCTTGCATTGCCGCCTAGTCTATCGAGTGTTCATCTAGTGTTTTATGTATCCATGCTCCGGAAGTATGTCGGCGATCCGTCTCACATTTTGGACTTCAACACGGTTCAGTTGGATGGTGATTTGACTTATGATGTAGAGCCGGTGGCCATTTGGGATTGGCAAGTTCGAAAGTTGTGGTCAAAGCAGATAGCTTTAGTGAAGGTGCAGTGGAGAGGTCAGCCAGTCGAGGAGGCTACTTGGGAGACCGAGTGGGAGATGCGGAGCAGATATCCACGCCTATTTGAGACTCCAAGTATGATTCTAGACCCGTTCGAGGAAAAGCGTTTGTTTAAGAGGGGGATGATGTAACGACCCGGCCAGTTGTTTTGAGTGTTGTAGCACCGTTCCCCCATTTTTTGCTTATTCTGTTCTCAATTATTATTATGTGACTTTTCGGGGGTGGTTGGCTTGGTTCTGGGGATGTTTCAAAGTGAATTGGGACACTTAGTCCCAAGGTTGGAAGCCTAAGTTGAAAGAGTTGATGGAAAGTTGACTTATGTGTAAACGACTCCGGAATGGAGTTTTGGCGGTTTTGATAGCTCCGTATTATAATTTTGGACTTAAGAGTTTGTCGAGATATTGATTTGGAGGTCCGTAGGTGATTTTGTCTTGAAATGGCGAAAGTTGGAAAATTAGAAGTTTGGAGAGTTGAGAAGTTTGACCTTGAGTTGACTTTGTGTTTACCAGACTTGGATTTTTGTTTCAGAAGTTGGAATAGGTACGTTGTGCCATTTATGACTTGTGTGCAATATTTGAAGTCAATCGTAGTTCATTTGATAGGTTTCGACATTGATTGTAGAAGTTGGAATTCATTGGTTTTCATTAGGCTTGAATTGGGGTGCGATTCGTGTTTTTGATGTTGTTTGATATGATTTGAGGCCTCGACTAAGTTCGTATCATGTTTTAGGACTTGTTGGCATATTTGGTTGAGATCCCAGGGGCCTCGGGTGATTTTCGGATGATTAACATATTGAATGTTGAACTTAACAGATGGCTGAGGAGTTATGAACAGGTGTGATCGCACCTACGAAGGATTTGGTCGCAAGAGCGGATGTGGTTGGCATTGCAGAAGCAGATTATGGCTGGGCTGAGGGGATGCGCAGGTGCGAGGTATTTGCCGCACCTGCGAGAGCGCATATGCGAGAATGGGAGCGCAGGTGCGAAAGACGAGAGGTAGACATTTTCGGCAGAAGCGGAGCCTAGGTCGCACATGCGGAGTCTGGTCTGCAGAACCGAAGGCAGGGTCTTCAGGGGAAACCGCAGAAGCGTAATTTAGACGCACATGCGGAACCGCAGAAGCGGTTAAATGAACCGCAAGTGCGAGATGTCTGGTAGAGTTATAATTAAGATCGAGGGTTTAGTCATTTTTCTCATNTTGTTTGATATGATTTGAGGCCTCGACTAAGTTCGTATCATGTTTTAGGACTTGTTGGCATATTTGGTTGAGATCCCAGGGGCCTCGGGTGGTTTTCGGATGGTTAACAGATTGAATATTGAACTTAACAAATGGCTGAGAAGTTATGAACAGTTGTGATCGCACCTACGAAGGATTTGGTCGTAGGAGCGGATGTGGTTGGCATTGCAGAAGTGGATTATGGCTGAGCTGAGGGGATGCGCAGGTGCGAGGTATTTGCCGCACCTGCGAGAGCGCATATGCGAGAATGGGAGCGCAGGTGCGAAAGGCGAGAGGCAGGCGTTTTCGGCAGAAGAGGAGCCTAGGTCGCACATGCGGAGTCTGGTCCGCAGAACCGAAGGCAGGGTCTTCAGGGGGAAACCGTAGAAGCGTAATTTAGACGCACATGCGGAACCGCAGAAGCGGTTAAATGAACCGCAAGTGCGAGATGTCTGGTAGAGTTATAATTAAGATCGAGGGTTTAGTCATTTTTCTCATTTTTTAGACTTTGGAAGTTCGGTTGGAGGCGATATTTGAGAGGGGTTTGACGAGCTTTATTGAGGTAAGCCACTTTTGATCGTTTTCATTCAATAATATTGATTACATATTGATTTTCCTACCTAGTTTATGTGTTTTTAAGGTAGAATTTTGGGAGTTATGGGCTAGGGATTGAAGAGTAAGAATTGAGGATTTGAGTGGCGTTTTGGTGTCGAATTTGAGTAATTTTGATATGATTGGACTCGTGGTTGAATGTGTGTTCGGTTTTTATAAATTTTATTGGATTCCGAGGCGTGGGTTTGGGGTTGACCTTTTGAGTTAACTTTTTGACTTTTGCTTAAGAATTTAGCTTTTTCATATGGGATTGATTCCTATAGCTTGTGTTGATTGTATCAAGTTGTTTATGGCTAGATTCGAGGCGTTCAGAGTCCGATTCGCGAGGCAATGGCTTATTGGAGTAGAAATATTTACGGCTTGAGGTAAGTAACACTTCTAAACTTGATTCTGAGGGTATGAATCCCTAAATTGCGTGTTATGTTATTGGTGTTGAAGTGACGCACATTCTAGGTGACGATGTGTGAGCGTGCACCGTAATAATTGTGACTCAGTCGATTCCGTGGAATTATGTAGTCAAATAATCTTGTTATTATCCATATATTCTCCATGTGTTAGAGGAATTGAGTTGTGTGTGATTCATGTTAGAAATCATGCTTAGGCTATATGCTGGTATTGTTGGGACCCACATAGGTCGTGATGCCGTTGAATTACTTTCTTAAATTGAAATCATGTACTCAGTCACATCTATCATTTGCATATCATATCTTAGTCTCTGTTGCCATATATTGATACATCATATCATCATTGTTTGGGCTGATTGTCATGATATTCGTGAGCCTGAGAGATTGGAGAAATTGATGATTGAGTGAGGCCGAGGGCCTGATTGTAAGGATATTTATGGGATCGAGCTGCACGCCGCAGCAGGCTTTATTGATTCATGCCATGATTGACTTATTATAGCGCTTGGGTAGGATCCGCCCTCTGGAGTCTGACTCACCAGCAGTGAGCGTAGATACCTACTGAGTGTGAATGCGAGTGCCGAGAGATTGGGAGGATTGAGTGACTGTGAGAACTGGGTGGCTGTGAGGAATGAGTGACTGTGAGGATTAAGTGAATGGGAGGACTGAGTGAATTGATTCTCCGACAGTATGCATATGATTTTATCATTGTTTTGCATTACATTTGGCATGCATAATTGACATGTAGATATAGAGATGTATCATTCCTCATTTCAATCACACATACTTAGCATATTGTATCTGTTTTGAGCTGAAACTGTTAAACTTGAAAGCATGTCTACATTTTTGTACTGTAAAATTTTGTATTTGGATTGTGCCTGTGGAGCTCGTCACTGCTTTCTAACAAAGGAGGACATCTTAGTGGAAAATAAGAAGGAACGTAAGACCTCAAACTTTTAAATAAATAAAGATGTAGATTTAACTGTAATTTTGTTTCACGTATCCTACGCTACTCAGGTTTTAGCATAAGCTAGTGTTACTTTCTCACTAGCATTCGGACAGCTACACTTAACTAAACGATGATCTTATTGTTTAATTTCTAACGATCTAAATAAGGAAAAGATTTAGGCGACATAATCGACCTATTAGTATTAAATTCTAAAGATAAGAAAGATATCACATATTTGGAAACTAAAAACTTATCGGTTTCTAAACGAATTAATCTATGCCTACTTCAACAGAAAGGCCGATGTCCATCATAACAAATTGATTTCGAGAAGTAGCTTATCTTTGTTGAAAAGGAAAGAAAGTAGGCGATCTCTTATAATTAAGAAACGAAATCCAGATGTTAATTTTATGTGCAATCTGGGAATGAAATAATGGTAGGAGGGCCAGATGGACTATTATCTAGTGTTATCAAGTTTGGTAATTAATAATAATATACAATGACATAAAAACTGCAATGAGTTAACATAATTTATTTCTGGTCAAATTTTAAATTTTGTAACCGACGAAGTCAAAAGCATTGACACGACGTCGTGCTCGTGCACACAGCTATATGTTTCCCATGCAATTTAATATTTTTCATATTTTATTACTTTTCCTAACGCCTATATAAGAGAAGGAAAACACTCAAAAACTCATCAACAAAACACGAGAAATCTTCTTTGTTTTTTCCCCTTACCTTATTTTTTCAAGTTGAAGATGACTCCCAATGTTGTTGGACGTGTAAACAAGGCTGGCACTGGTTTGGCCAAGGCAGCAAGTTTGCCTAGGCGTGCGTATGTGACATTCTTGGCAGGGAACGGAGACTACGTAAAAGGTGTGGTTGGTTTGGCAAAAGGGTTGAGGAAGGTGAAATCTGCTTACCCTCTTGTGGTAGCAGTTTTACCTGACGTCCCAGACGAACATCGCCACATAGTCATCAACCAGGGCTGCATCGTCCGGGAGATCGAGCCCGTTTATCCTCCTCAGAATCAGACTCAGTTTGCTATGGCTTATTATGTTATCAACTACTCTAAACTCCGCATATGGGAGGTATAACAAGCTTCATTTTAACTTGTATTCTTTTTACACCATCCACTTTAGATTATCTACAATAATATATATACTCCTGTAACTGTCTGTAGTAATATTAATAACCTAACATATATAGTAAATAGCTAGCCTGCCTCTAGAGGCCGACAAAATGCATTATTTGAGCTCAATACTAGTTACATGGAGAATAGATTTATATGTAAAAGTAACTAAAATATTATGATCAATATAAAAATCTGAATTCACAATTGCAAAAATCCATTTGTTTCAATTGCGAGAACATGAAAGTTGAACTGATCCCTTAGTGCAGGTTACACCTTTAATTTTGTGTTATCAATCTATAGAACAAGAGTAGTAATTGCTGAAAATTATTTTTATGTTGAGTAAAATGCAGTTTGTGGAGTATAGCAAGATGATATACTTGGATGGGGATATTCAGATGTTTGAGAACATAGACCATTTGTTTGACTTGCCAGATGCCTATTTCTACGCCGTGATGGACTGTTTCTGTGAGAAGTCTTGGACCCATAGCCCACAGTACAGTATTGGGTACTGCCAACAATGTCCAGATAAAGTCCAGTGGCCTGAAGAAGAGTTAGGCCCAAAGCCCAGTCTCTATTTCAACGCGGGCATGTTCGTATTTGAGCCCAGTTTCCCTACTTATGATGACCTTTTGAAGACCCTTAAAGTTACCCCTCCAACATCATTTGCTGAACAGGTAACATTAATCTTGCCCTTTTCAGTTGATCTTTGCCCAAATCCAAAAGACTTTATATGAAGAGCTCTTCAGACAAATAGATGCAGGTTCCTTTAAATGCTTATTAGAAAAATTTACCTATTAAGAGACATGATACTCTTGTCAAGATGACTAAAGTGGGCTTTTGTGTTGGTGAAACTTTTGTAGGATTTCTTGAACATGTTCTTCAGGGACATATACAAGCCAATTCCAAATATTTACAACTTGGTTTTGGCCATGCTGTGGCGCCATCCAGAGAATGTAGAGCTTGACAAGGTGAAAGTTGTTCATTATTGTGCAGCAGGGTCCAAGCCATGGAGATACACAGGAGAGGAAGAGAACATGGACAGAGAAGACATCAAAATGCTGGTGAAAAAATGGAGGGATATATACAATGACGAGTCGCTGGATTACAAGAATGCCAGTGTCACTAACAAATTCATGCCAGCGCTTCAGAAGGGCGGCGTTGTTCGCTACGTAACCGCCCCCTCTGCTGCTTAGTAAAAGTAGAAACGATATGACTTATACACTTCTGAAAAACAAAAGAGATGTTTGATTCTTCCTTTTCCTTATTATTGAGGTGTATAGGGTCTATAGAAAGTTATATATAGTACTATATAGCACGGTTTTGGCTTTGTTCTCTTTGGTTAGAAGAGACTATGTATTTAGATAGGAGAACGTGCTATTTTAAGTTCTCCTTGAATTTGTATCCACTATGAATATTGGAAGAATACATAAATGAACTACTACTATTATATTACTGATCTTGGGATCTGGTTCAATTGCTGTATTGAGTTGATTGAGTTTGAATGTGTATCTTTGTTTGCTGTCCTGCCGTATATACTTGTTCAAAACAATGCCTAATGTTTCCTTAGGCATAGGTGTCAACCAAAATTTAGTACAAATAGAACAAATAAGATGCAGAATGTACATTAAAGAAAGAGTGGAGGTTTTGGCTAGTTAATTCCTTAATCCTAATGAACAGTATTGAGCAAAGTTGAGAAGAAATTATAAGCTTTGTTTTGTTACTTGCTCGATGAAAGTTCAATGTTAATGTTTACTTTCTCACTATATAAAGAATCAGTTTTCCTCAAGAACCCAGTATCGAACCACATATAGGAGAAAGCTGACACAAATGGCGGCAGTGCCAAGAACGATAATAAGCCGAACCCACAAGTGGGATATAAATGCCTTCAGGACTATTGCATCCCACAACCAAAACCAGAAAACGGAGAAAGAGAATCCTAGTGCAGCACCTACGACTACTTGGCTGGTTGTGTGAAGCCGTTGTGAAACCCGTAGCCATGACTGCACAAACAGAAGCAACGAGCATATCAATTTATGGCTACAACAGTTACAACTAAACTAAGGTTTCGTGCAGAAACTCGGTTGAAAGCAGGTAGAAGCCAAGCTGCTCTGCAACTGCAAGCATATGAAAATAACTTGACAAAAACAAACTAAATAAAAATTCGGCGTACACTTACAAAGTAGGAGCCAATTGCAAAGATAAGTGCGCTAATGACTGCGGTGATTCCGTTTAACCCAAAATATTCTACCACTGTGACAAACAAAAAGAAAAGATGTATCAGAGGTTAGGTATGGAGAGTTTTAATGCCATAGCTGCACACAAAATATATGAAACAAGAAAAGGAAACTTGAACTGTCAAACAAGGCGCAAACTCCCTGCGGCCTTTCTAGTGATCTTATTCATCAAATAAGAACCACATTGTTCTAAGGTATATCTGAGGCAATAAAAATTCAGTCTGAATCTATGACAATAGAAGAGCACTTGTGAACATGAACATTTGTAGCAGACAGGTTAATCAAGTTCAGAAGTTATCTTAATGTATCATGATAACATTAATTTGAAGGGCTGCTTGAACAGGCACAGTACTATCTGGACATGCTAACGAGTCGTATTCAATGTCAATAAGAGTCGTAAAGTTTAAGTATGTGCAACACAATCACATACAACTATCATATAAAGGGAAGAAAGAGTGCAAATTCAGCAACTGCATCTCACTTTTTAAGGCCAAATTAGGATTAGAATTTGCTAGGTTAAAAGCTTGTAGACTGCCTGGAAACCTTATGTAACGACCCGGCCGGTCGTTTTGAGTATTACAACCCCGTTTTCCCCATTTACTTCTCAAATTGTACTTTACGGTTGTTGTGTGAATTGCCGGGGTAATTGGTTCGGATCCAGTGAGGTTTTTGAAGGAATTGAAACACTTAGTTCCAAGGTTTAAAGCTTAAGTTAAAATAGTGACCGGATGCGGACGTATGTGTAAACGATCTCGGATTTGAATTCTGATGGTTCTGTTAGCTCCGTTAGGTGATTTTGGACTTAGAGTGCGTCCGGAATGTGATTTGGAGGNCGTGGTATAATTAGGCTTGAATTGGCGAAATTGGAAATTTGGCGATTTCGGTCGGCAGTGGAAAATTTGATATCGGGGTCGGAATGGAATTCCGGAAGTTGAAGTAGGTTCGTAGTGTCATTTGTGATGTGTGTGCAAAATTTGAGGTCATTCGGACGTGGGTTGGTTGGTTTCGGCATCGGTTGCCGAATTTGAAAATTTAGAAGTTCATAGGCTTGAATCTGAGGGTAATTTGATGATTTGATGTTGTTTTGAGTGATTCGAAGGTTCGACTAAGTTGGTATGTTGATATATGACTTGTTGGTATGTTCGGACGGGGTACCGAGTGACTCGGGCGAGTTTCGGATGGCTAACGGATCAATTCGGACTTAGGAGAAAAAACAAAAGCTGAAGTTTCTGTCATCTGATGCAATCGCACCTGCGGAAATTCCATCGCAGGTGCGAGCTCCCAGAAGCGAGCCTGGCAAGTGTAGATGCAGGCAGGGACTGTGAGGCATTGGTCGCAGGTGCGAGGGAAATTCCGCGCAGATGCGGAAGATTGCGCGCAGAAGCGAGATGGCTCGAAGCTGAGGAGTTTCGCATCTGCGATGTCTTTCCCGCAGATGCGGCCTCGCAAATGCGATTGATGTTTGGCATATTTCGATATGTGTTGATGTTACTTTGCCCATGCTTTAACCACTTT
>AWOL01S0042510.1:4277-16364 GCA_000715115.1 Nicotiana otophora | reverse complement strand
GCAGAGTGAGGCAGGGATGGGCCATTTTGGAGGTCAGGTTTGCAGCACATTATGCGATCGCAGACCAGTTCTGCAGTGCATTATGCGACCGCAGAACAGGTCTGCGTGCCGCATAATGACCACAGACCGAGTCAGTTATGCCCAGTTCCAGAGGCCAATTATGCGGCCTGTTTTGTGGACCACATATCCATTATGCGGTCGCATATGCGACTGCAGATTCTGTTCTGTGGCAACATTTTTGGGTTTTTAGAACCCGACCCTACTTCGTTAAATTGATGCAATGGACCATGTTTCACCAAATATCTTACATTTTAGAGTGAGATAGAGTGCCCTAGAGTGAGAAGGTGTTCCTCAATAATTGTTCTTCATTTACTGATCAAATCTTGGAAGATTAAGAAGGAAAACTCACAAGGTCTTCATCCTAAAGTTAAGATTCTACACCCTAACCATCAATTTCGAATTTTGTCTAGCATTGAGTAATTAGTAAGATAAATTTTGGGCATGGGAGTTGTTCAACTTGGATGCATGTGTTATCAAAGGGTGTAAGAAGATTGATGATCTAAGAATGGTAAAGAATGGGTTGTGGGATGATTGAATCCTCCATAAAAGGACCTTGAAACCTTAATGCACACCTAGTGTTTCATAAAAAGCTCAAATGAGCTAGAACTCATCTTCATAATTTGGGTTCAACTTGTTATATTTCTAAAATAGATTGAAGTTGATAAGAATTCCGGAACATTTTAGAGTTTAAGGAAGCTCTATTGAGGTATGTTGGATAAATGCTTCTCTTAGAATTGAATCCCACGATATTCATGTAATTTGTTTAAGACCCGAGTGGTTAATTATAAATTAGCTATTCCGAGTAAGTTTGTGTCGAAAGATATATGTTCAATAAGTATCCCAATGCTTTATTAATGTTATATTATCAATTGACAATGTGTTCCAAAAATGGGTTGTGCAATAATAATGTTTTGACTTCAAGTCATGTTCAAACGAAGGCTATTATGCCAAATTTTGTGAAATATCTCTATGTGCCTAAGACTCTTAATTTCTCACATGTGTTCTACGAACCTTGAATTGAACTGTATTTGTTGTCGATGATAATGATGATTTTGAAATTGAAAAGGTGAGCATGAAATACTAAATACAACCAATGTGCTAAGAATAATTCTATAATTGTGGCCACTAGTGCCAATGCAATGAAAAGATGTAAAAGAAGTATGAAATGCGATGATTGATATAAAAAGCTTGATGTCTCGAATAATACAACCTAGCTGATTGGGTCGTGATCGGACTTCATGTTAAAGGTATGGGGGTATGGATATTGAGAGTGATTGTGGTTGATATCTCTAAAGAGATAGCCTAGCCGATCGGGTCATGAGCGGACTCCGTGTTAAATGTACGAAGGTATTGATACTGAGAGTGATTGTGGTTGATGTCTCTAAAGAGATAGCCTTGCCGATCGGGTCGTGATCAGATTCCATGCTAAGAGTACCATGGTATTGGTATTGTGAATAATGGTGNGTGTTGTCGACCACATCTGTAATTAGGATGCTACATGGGCATTTAGGAATAATACCCTTCTTTCATGTCTCGATCGTGCGATAAAGCTGATGGTAAGGTTGTTCCTCATTTAACTCGTGCTTTATTTTAAGTTTCTGTACATGGCACCTATGAAAAAGGAAAGAACTGTCCAAAGAGCCAATGTCACCCCAGGATTGATAGTTGACCCTATAATTGATGATGTGGGTGAGCACCCAAGGAGTGAGAATATTCCTCTAGTTACTACACTACCTGATTCTACTACAACTGATCAGAAAGCACCTATTCCTACACCTACTAAGAGTGCAACGATCCCTCCAACTAATATACCAGTTCCAACTCCAGTTCCAGCTTCTGGTTCTGGTGTTTCTGATGTTGATCTTAGGGGATCCATACAGATGTTGGCTTAGATAGTGTATCCCAGGCCCAGAGATCAAATGTTGCACCCACTTCTTCTAGTCAGCCAGGGGATTCTACTAGTTCCAGGGTGAATAGGTTTCTCTAGTTGGATCCACCAGTGTTCACGGGTACTAACCTAGAGGAGGATCCCTAGGACTTCATTGATGAGATGAACAAGACTCTCAGAGTTATGCATGCTACTACAATGGAGAAAGTAGAATTGGCCTCCTACCGCCTGAAAGAGGTGGCTTATTCTTGGTTTGAACTATGGGAGGAGTCACTTGAAGAAGGGAGCCCTCTAGCGAGTTGGGGGGAGTTTGCCGATGAATTCATTGATCATTTCTTTCATGCCGAGACTAAGGCAACCCATGCTGCTGAGTTTGAGAACCTGAGGCAAGGTGGCTTGAGTGTGTGGGATTACCATATGCGATTCGCGTACCCGTCTAAGTATGCTATTTACATGTTGCCCACTATGAAGGCTAGATTGTGCCTCTTTGTACTTGGACTTAGTCCCTTGGTAATTAATGAGGCCGCTACAGCTGCCTTGAATTCTGATATGAACTACGGAAAAATGGTGGCATTCGCTCAAGCAACAAGGACTCGCCAATTGAGGAATAGGATGGAGCGAGAGGGTAGCAATAAGGACTGGTTTGTGGGCAACTTTGGTGATTCTTCTGGTGGTGGCAAGTCAACATTCAGGGGAGGGTTGTCAGGGCCATCCCAGTCCTTTGCCCAGTCTTCGTCTAGTGCACCATCATCAGGGCCAAATCAACAACATCAGTGGAGCCGTTTCAAGCCCAGTCAGGGCAATAGGGGCTCCTATCAACAGGTTCATCATGGTGGTAGATTCCACCAGTGGAGGAGGGCCTCATGCCCTAGGTGTGGAAAGATGCACCTAGGAATATGCTACATGGACTTACCCATATTCTCCAGATGCATATTGAGAGGTCATATTCAAATGGATTGTCATTCGTCCCACCAGGGTGCGGGTAGGGGCCCAGCACAGCCTGCCAATTCAGCAGCTACTACATCCGCAGTGCCTCCTCCAGTTCGAGGCACTCCAACGCCCGTAGGGCGTGGCTCAGCTAGGGGTGGAGCACATAGTTCGGGAGGATCCGACCGTTTCTATGCTATGAGGGGTTGCTAGAATTCAGAGGCTTCTCCAGATGTTGTCACAGGTATATTGACTGTCCAATCTCATGATGTGTATGCTCTTATTGATCCCGGTTCCACTTTATCATATGTCACACCTTATGTTGCTATGGAATTTGGGATAGAACCAGAACAGCTTCATGAGTTGTTCTCTGTATCTACTCCGGTTGGTGACGGGTTTATAGGGATTGTGTTGTCACGATTTGTGGTTGGGACATCGTGGCCGATCTTATTAATCGGGAATGGTCGATTTTGATGTGATAATGTGGATGGATTGGCTTTATTCTTGTTATGCCAAGCTTGATTGCCGAACCAGGACTGTTAGGTTCGAATTTCCAAATGAGCCAGTTATTGAGTGGAAGGGTGATGATGTAGCACTGAAGGGTAGGTTCATTTCTTACCTTAAGGCCACAAAAAGGATCAACAAGGGATGTATTTACCATTTGGTCTGGGTTACGGACATCGATGCTGAGGTACCTACACTTGTGTCTGTGCTTGTTATGAATGCATTTTCGGGAGTCTTTCCGAATGAATTCCCTGGGATCCCACTAGACAGGGAGATTGATTTTGGAATTGATGTGATGCCATACACGCATCCTATATCTATTCCACCCTACAAAATGGCACCGGCTGAATTGAAGTAGCTAAAGGAACGATTGAGAGACTTGTTAGAAAAGGTTTTTATCTGGCCGAGTGTGTCACCTTGGGGCACACTGGTTCTCTTTGTAATGAAGGAGGACGGGTCATTGAGAATGTGTATCGACTATCGGCAGCTCAACAAGGTCACAATCAAACATAAATACCCACTACCAAGGATAGATGACTTCTTTGATCAATTGCAATGTGGCAAGTACTTCTCCAAAATTGATATAAGATCCGGGTATCACCAATTGAAGATTAGGGAGCAGGATATTCCGACAACAGCTTTTAGGACCCGGTATGGGCATTTTGAATTTCTAGTTATGTCTTTTGGGCTAGCAAATTCCCCAGCAACCTTCATGGATCTTACAAATCGAGTTTTCAAGTCGTTCCTAGACTCTTTTGTGATAGTGTTTATTGATGATATTCTTGTATATTCACGAAGTCGAGAGGACCATGCCGATCATCTCAGGGTAGTTCTGCAAACCGTATATCAGCACCAGTTATATGCAAAGTTTTCAAAATGTGAATTTTGGCTTGAATCAGTCACATTCATGGGTCATGTCGTCTCTAGTGAGGGAATTAAGGTTGATCCTCAAAAATTGCAGTTGTGAAGAATTGGCCCAGGCCTACAACTCCAACAAAGATTCGCAGTTTCTTAGGCTTAGCTGGATATTACATAAAGTTTGTGGGGGGTTTTTCTACTCTTGCCTCTCCATTGACTAATTTGACGTAGAAGGCAATTAAGTTCCAATGGTCAGATGCTTGTGAAAAGAGTTTCTAGGAGTTGAAAGCAAGATTGACTACGGCACCAGTGTTGACACTACTAGAGGGTATAGATGGATTTGTGGTATATTGTGATGCTTCAAGGATCGGACTTGGGTGTGTATTAATGAAACATGGGAAGGTGATAGCTTATGCTTCTAGGGAACTAAATAATCATGAAAAGAACTATCCAACCCTTGATTTAGAACTTGCGGCGATGGTATTTGCATTGAAAATTTGGCGTCATTATTTAAATGGGGTCCATGTGGATATATTAACGGACCATAAGAGCCTTCAATATATTTTCAAATAGATGAAATTGAACCCGAGGCAGAGAAGATGGCTTGAATTACTCAAGGATTACAACATTGATATTTTATACCATACGGGGAAGGCTAATGTTCTGGCAGATGCTCTTAGCCGGAAATCTATCGGTAGTTTAGCACACTTGGAGGCATATCAAAGGCCATTGGCCAAGGGAGTTCATCGATTGGCTAGTTTGGGATTTCGTCTTGCGAACTCTAGTGAAGGTGGGGTGATTGTACAAAATAGGGCTGAATCATCACATGTTGTGGAAGTCAAGGAGAAACAATACAGCGATCCATTGTTGGCACAATTGAAAGAGGGGATTCATAAATATAAGACCATGTCCTTTTCTCTTGGCATGGATGATGGTACACTTAGGTACCAAGGACGACTATGTGTCCCAAACGTGGATGGTCTCTGTGAAAGAATTTTAACTGAAGCTCACACTTCAAGGTATTCTGTGCACCCGGGCTCTACAAAAATGTATCATGACCTCAAGGAAGTCTATTGGTGGAATGACATGAAGAGGAATGTTGTAGACTTTGTGGCAAGATGTCCAAATTGACAGCAAGTGAAGGTCGAACACCAAATACCTGGTGGGTTAAATTCCAATGTGGAAATGGAAAATGATTAATATGGACTTTATGGTAGGATTGCCTCGTACTCCTCTTATGTTTGACTCGATTTGGGTGATTGTGGATCGACTCAAGAAATCAGCACATTTTTTGTAGGTTAAGGCTACCGATACAACAGAACAATATGCTTAGTTGTGTATCAAAGAAATAGTCAGGTTGCATGGCACTCCAGTTTCAATCATTTCTAATCGGGGGAACAATTCACTGCAAATTTATAGAAGAAATTTCAGCAAGGTTTAGGTACTCAGGTGAATCTTAGTACAGCCTTTCACTCACACACTGACGGGCAGGCAGAGCGGACCATTAAGACGCTAGAGGATATGTTGCGTGCATGTGTTCTAGACTTTAAGGGTAGTAGGGATGATCATTTACAACTCATAGAATTTGCCTACAACAATAGTTATCATGCTAGCATTCAGATGGCACCGTTCGAGGCTTTATACGGAAGGAGATGAAGATCTCCCTTTGGCTGGTTCAAAATTCGGGAAGCAGAGTTGATAGGGCCAGACCTCGTGCATCAGGCTATGGAAAAGGTTAAAATTATTAAGGAGCGGTTGAAGAGTGCTCAGAGTCGTTAGAAGTCTTATTCAGATGTTCATCATAGGGATTTAGAGTTCAAAGAAGATGATTGGGTAGTTTTGAGAGTTTCCCCATGAAGGATGTAATGCGATTTGGTAAGAAAGGAAAATTGAGTCTAGGGTATGTCAGACCATACAGAATCATTCAGAGGATCAGTGAGGTGGAGTACAAGCTTGAGCTACCTCCCGAGATGTCATTAGTGCACCCGGTGTTTCATGTGTCTGTGTTGAAGAAAGTAGTTCGAGACCTGTCTCTCATTGTTCTGGTTGAAAATATTGCGGTAAATGACAAATTGACTTACGAAGAGATTCCAGTTTCTATTATTGATCGGCAAGTCCAAAAGTTGAGAAATAAAGACATCGCCTCCGTGAAAGTGTTATGGCGACACCAGCAAGTTGAAGAAGCTACTTGGGAGGCTGAGGAAGATGAAACATTTTCCTTATTTGTTTGAATAATTATGCATTTATGAGTTGTGCTTTATGAAAATGCTAAGAGTTACTTTCTATGAATTACGTATCATTTGTACCATTGATGTTAAAGGTATTCGTTTTCTGGTAACATATTGCTCATGAGGCCACAGTTGGTGTTGTTATTGTGTTATATTGCATCATCGGTTATGCATATGTTGTTAGGATTGGATTTTGGGATTCTCTGGCATGTGGATAGGCCAACTTACAGGGAAGACTCTGGCAAAAGTTTTGGAAATTTAGGGAGTTAGGGAAATTTTGAAATGACGGGTGTATGTGAATTAACATTTGGGCCACATACGATGTTAATGGCTGATTTTACCCTCATTCGAGGACGAATGATCCTATGTGGGGGAGAATGTAAGGCCGCGTAAAAAATTTTGCAAAAGAAATATAATGTTTCGTGGTGCCGAATTAGTTTTAAGTGTTGAGGATTATAGAACCTAGTGTGCCCACACATCCATCCGAACATCCTCATCTCTGCCACTTTCATCTTCTGGATATGTGAATTATTGACTGGCCAACACTCTACCCCATAATATATGGCCAGTCTAGCCACCTCTCTATAGAACTTGCCCTTAAGTTTCAGTGGCACAATCTTGTCACACAGTACTGTAGACGATAACATTCATTTCATCCACCCCACCCCTATACGATGTGTGACATCCTCATCTATCTCTCCACCTCCTCGGACTTTTTGGGTTGAACAGTGCACTAGAGAGTAAAGGAAAATTTTTGGCAAAAGAGATCGTTTCTACGGCCCACTATGCAGTCACAGAATCACTCTACGGACCACATAATGGCCGCAGAGTGAGGCAGAGTGAGTCAGGGATCTGCCATTTTGTAGGTCAGGTTTGCGGCGCATTATGCGACCGTATATCAGTTCTGTAGTGCATTATGTGACCACAGAATAGGTCTGCGGGCCGTATAATGACCGCAAACCAATTCGGTCATGCCCAATTCCGGATGTCAATTATGCGTACCGCACATCAATTATGCGGTCGCATATGCAACCGCGGATCCTGTTCCGGGGTAATATTTTTGGGTTTTTACAATCCGACCCTACTCCGTTAAATAGACGCAATGGACCATGTTTTACCAAAAATCTGACATTTTAGATGAGAGAGAGAGTGCCCCAGAGTGAGAATGTGTTCCTAAATAATTATTCTTTAATTCTTGCTCAAATCATGAATGATTAAGAAGGAAAACTCACAAGCTCTTCATCTTAAAGGTAAGATTCTACACCCTAACCTTCAATTTCGAATTTTGTCTAGAATTGGGTAATTAGTAAGATAATATTTGGGCATAGGAATTGTTCATCTTGCATGCATGTTATATCAAAGGGTGTAAGAAGATTGTTGAGTTAAGAATGGCAATGAATTGGCTGCNTTGAGTTAAGAATGGTAATGAATTGGCTGCGGGATGATGGAATCCTCCATAAAAGGACCTTGAAACCTTAATGCACACCTAATGTTTGATAAAATGCTCAAATGAGCTAGAACCATGATCATCTTCCTAATTTTGGTTCAACTTGTTATATTTTCTACGAATTCCAAAGCATTTTAGAGTTTAAGGAAGCTCTATTGAGGTATGTTGGCTAAACTCGTCTCTTAGAATTGAATCCCACGATTTTCGTATAATTTATGTAAGACCCGAGTGGTTCATTATAAATTGGCCATTCGGAGTAAGTTTGTTTCTAAAGATATATGTTCAATAAGTATCCCAAATGCTTTATTCAAGTTATATTATCAATTGAGGGTATGTTCAAAATATGGGTTGTGCATTAATAATGTTTCGAGTTCAAGTCAAGTTCAAACGAAGGCTATTATGCCAAATTTTGTTAAATATCTCTATGTGGCAAAGATTCTTAATTTCTCACATGTGTACTACGAACCTTGAATTAAATTGTATTTGTTGTTGTTGATGATGATGATGTTTTAAATTGAAAAGGTGAGCATGAAATACTAAATACGGCCAACGTGCCAAGAATAATTTTATAATTGTGACCACTAGTGCAAATGAAATGAAAAGATATGAAAGAAGTCTGAAATGCGATGATTGATATAAAAAGGTTGATGTATCAAATAAGACAGCCTAGCCGATTGGGTCGTGATCGAACACGATGCCGCACACATGGTGGTGATTGTACTGGAAATTGTAATTGAAATTGTGATTGTGGTTGATGTCTCTAATGAGATAGCGTAGCCGATCGGGTCGTGATGGCACTCCGTGTTAAAGGTACGGGGGTATTGATATGGAGAGTGGTTGTGGATGATGTCTCTAAAGAGATAGCCTAGCCGATCGGGTCGTGATCGGACTCCGTGCTAAGAGTATGATGGTATTGGTATTGTGAAAAATGCTATTGTGAACAATGGTATATCGGTGCTAAGAATCACCAATATGAAAATATGTGAATTTACGTAAAACTTGATGTTTTGGTATTGTTCGAGACTTTCATTGATTTTATGATTATTCCTCCTTGTAATATTATTCATTCTAATGAAAGGGTGTTTAGTTATACATACTAGTGCTATTCGACTGTATTTACATCCCTTTTGCCGGGGCGCTACATCTTTAATGTATGCAGGCGGTTCCACAGCAGGAGATATTGATCGGTGATAGTAGTACACCTTCTTCCCAACTGACTTGGTGAGCCCCCTTCATCCCGGGGTCATGTATCATTTGTTCTTTGAGTATTCTGTTTGAGGTATAGCTGGGGCCTTGTTGTCGGCATTATCATTGTATTATTCTCTACCTATAGAGGCTCCGTAGACATAGTGTGGGTTGTATATTGGTGCTGGGGAAGTCAAACTATGTTATGTTGTGATTTTTATTCCTGAATAGGATTTGTAAGGTATGTTTTAGCACAGTAAGTGTGTGCTATATTCCTATGCCTTTGGGAAAATCCAAGCGGCTACGAGATTATATACCCTCGTGAGACTTCTACCGCCAGCTACACCATGATCCTCTACATGAGACTGCCAACTTAAGGCAATGGAGGCGTAGAGGAGTGATTATATAGCCAAGGCATATAGGCAACACTGTTGTATCTAGCTCCCTTACTTGTACTTTTCCATTGTGGTTTAGTTTTTTATTTTTTATTAATAAAATAGCTGCTAGGCCTGCCTAGTAGTATAATTTGCCAAACATGTTTTTTTAAAAAAATAAAGAAAATACAAAACACTTGGGAGTTATGGATATGAAATGGATGGGAGTGATTGATATTATTAAAAGTATAGGTTATGAAGATAAAAAAGTGTGAGTTATAAAAAAATATTAATGTGAACTAAATTGAAAGAATGATGACAAATTCAAAAAGAAATTAGAGAAAAATGATGATTATGCCTTTTTTGCTTAAGAGATGTGCCACCTCACTTTCCTATTGATCTCTTACATATATACAGACAAATTAGCGTAGAAAGTATCATATAGGCTATGTTGAATACAACGACATGCTATTACATGGTAATAGTTTTTCAAAAAAAAAAAAAGAAAAAAGAAATGCCAAGTATTTCAAAGAAATAAGATAACTATCAATTGAATAAGATACAGTTGTACATAGATTAAAGAATTATATGAGAACTTACATTGTACTATAATGAGAGTTTTTCTGGAAAAGAAAAGAAAGAAGAATAGTCGACAGTAAAACTCTAACGATTAAATATAGAAGCGAAGAACATTTAGGAATAATGACTGTCTTTATTCTTTATATTGCTAGGAAGATGTTGGATTGTTTGTGTGATGACCCGATAGGTTGTTTTGAGTACTCGCTTCATTTTCTATGTTTCGGGACCTCCCGTAGCTTTATCTGACGATATATGACTTGTGTGCTTGATCCGTATCGTTTTTTCAGAAAGCTTATATCAAAGTTTAAAGGAAAAGTGATTTTTGGCTTTAAACACAACTAGAGGTGATAATGGTCAACTTATTTCGTAAATGACCTCATATTAGTTTTTTAATGATTCTGATAGGTTAGTATGATACTTCTGGACTTGTACGCATGTTTTGTTGGGGTCCTGGGTGACCCGAGGCCTTTTCGGCGCATTATGTGAACAATTAAAAAATTTAATTTCTAAGATGAATATATTGATTTTTGATGATCGATTCTTGATATTTGGTGTTAATTTAATGATTTGAGGTAGCGCCCAAGTTTGTGTAATGTTATTGCACTTTTATGAATGTTCTGATTGGAGCCCGAGGGGCTCAGGTGAGTTTCAGATATATTTTGGAAGGTTTGGACAGCTGATGCAGACATCTGCTGGTATTGATCTGCAAGTCTTGCATTTGCGAGGTCCTGATCGCAATTGTAAGCCTCGCATTTGCGATGTTAGACTCGCAAATACAACGGGGGACTGGGGGATGGGACTTCACTTTTGTGATGAAAAGACCATGTTTGCGAAATCTAGGCATTACATTTGCGACACTTGGGGAATGGGTGCTTCTTCGCTTTTGCAAAGCTTTGTCCGCATTTGCAAATTGGAGGGTCTTCACAAATACAAAGGACATGTCGCATTTTCAACAACATTGTGGTTGGGACATTGATCATTTTTGTGAAATCTGCATCTATGCAAAAGTTTCAAATTTCGGGACTTATCTCATTTTACACCATTTTTTTAACCCTAAACTCTATAGAGTCGAATATCGAAGAAGAATGTCTTCCATAATGCATTGGTAAGTAGCTTTAACTTGTTTTCAATCAATTTCAATTGCTATTTCATGAATTTTATCATCAAATGTATGAATTTCAATACAGAAATTGTGGGTTTTTGGTTGAATTTAGGAATTTTATAAAATTAAGATTTAGACCTCGAATTGAGGTTGGATTTTACATAAATCACATACAAGGGCTCGGGGATGAATGGGTAATCGGGTATTTGGTCCAAATCTCGAATTTTGACCATGTGGGCCCGGGTTAACGTTTTATTAACTTTTTCAATTTAGTTAAAGATTGAACCTATTTCATTTGTGAGTAGTTTCTACATCTTGTTTTGATGTGTTTGAATAGTATTTGACTATATTTGATTGGTCAGGAGGCTTCGTCCAAAGGGAAAGCCGTGTTAGATTGTTGACTTGTTTTCGGAAAAAGGCAAGCGTCGTGGTTAACCTTGACCTGAGGGAATTAGGAATTCATTGGTCTATTTGCTACTTGATTTATGTGCGGGAATAAGGTATATGCAAGGTGACGAGTGTATATGCGTTTTATGGGTTTATGCAAGTGAGGTGGACCAATTATTTGCATGTTTTCAATTATATTATGCCTTCTTTTATTAAAAGTTATTACTTGTTTCATGCTATAATTGTTGCACGTCTTTACTTGTCAAACGTTCCTTTACTTGTTACACGCCCCTATTTGCTATATGTTCCAAGTAACCATGCCTTTTTTTATTGTCCGCTCTTACTCGTTCTATGATCTACATGTTATTAGATAGATGCTGTTATTTTTCTCATGCCCTTACTTGTGCATTTGTCTTTACTTGATTTCTATTTCACTTTAAATTGTTATATTGGATTTGTCTTAGAGAATTTATACGTATTGGTTCCTTTTTTTGAGATACGCCATAGTTGTTTGAAGAATATATATATATATATATATATATATATAT
>AWOL01S0042508.1:0-26633 GCA_000715115.1 Nicotiana otophora | reverse complement strand
AATTATTATAATTTCCAAAGCAATTAATACAATCATGCACAACTCATGTTGAGGTCGTACGACCCGATCCAACATAAAAATGTAAATTGTGCACTGCCGAGGGTCGAACAACACGAAGCATAGATGCATCTATTACCCCGCTCACAGATCATACATGCGACGCTGTCAAATATAAATTTATTAAGTTATTATAATATTCCTAAATTTCTTTTCGAAAATACGAAGTCCAAATGAAAACATTTTTTTTGAAAACTTAATTTCCTCAATTTAAATTCTTCTCAAGACAATTAATATGCAAACCTCAATCTTGCTTCCTTTCAAGGCAAACAGTAACCACTAATCAAATAACAATATCAACAAGGCAGGATGTAAACCTAAAACTGCCCGGACATAGGTATAGGTAGTAGCTACGTACGGACTCTCGTCACTTCGTGCGTACGTAGCCCCCGCAAGTAGAAGCACATATTTAATCAATTCACCTATGGGGTTAGTTCCCTCTTACAAGGTTAGAAAGGAGACTTACCTCGCTCCGAAATTTCATAACCTGCTCCAAAGCTGCTCCAACAACTCAAACCGATGCCCGTCGCTCCAAAACTAGTCAAATAAGATACAACCCAATCAAAATATGCTCTAATACTCATAATTAATAAATTTACAACAATTTCCAACTCCGCTGGAAATATTGATAAGGCAACCCTCGGGCCCACGTGCTCGGATTCCGAAAATTTTCGAAGATAACCATTACCCATAACCTCACGAAATCAAATATATAATTTATTTCCAATTCCATGTCCAAATTCGTGTTCAAAATCCAAAAATACTAAATTTTAGGTTTTCCTGTTAAAATCCAAATTTCTACAAATTTTCATGTCTAAATTCATATATAATCCAAGTATTTAACTTGCAACGGGTGGGAATCACTTACCTTGACATAGATGATGAAGATGGAGCTCCAAAATCGCTCCAAGACCGGCTCCCATAGAGGAAATGAAGTGAAAATGGCCAAACTCCAGTTTTAAAAAACCTCACTTCCCAGTCCGACCCTTCTTCGCGAACGCGGCACAGCCCTCGCATTCGCGAAGCTCAACAACCTCACGCCCAGAAATCTCTCGCCCAGCTGCTCTGCCCCTTCTTCTTCGTGTTCGCGTTTGCGAAGGCTTGACTAGCTCTTACCTCGCGTTCACATCCACTGCCTCGTGTTCGCGAAGGACAAACCCAGCAACCCCTCAAATTCCTCTTCGCGAACACATGACTCCCTTCACATTCGCGAAGAAGGAAACCAGACACTAGCAACAGCAGTCCAAAACAACTCCAATTTGGTCCGAAACCATCCGAGGCCCCCGGGATCCCATACAATCACACAAACACGTCCCATAACATAACACGGACATGCTCAAGGCCTCAAATCACATCAAACAACATCGAAATCATGAATCGCACCCCAATTCAAGCTTAGTGAACTTTAGAACTTCGAACTTCTACATTCGATGCCGGAACCTATCAAATTACGTCCGATTGACCTCAAATTTTGCACATAAGTCACATTCGACATTTCAGACCTACTCCAACTTCCATAATCGGAATCCGACCCCGATATCAAAAAGTCCACTCTGGGTCAAACATCTCAAAAACCTTCAAATTCCAGCTTTCGCCAAATGACCTGAAAATGACCTTCGGACCTCCAAATCCACATCCAGACGCGCTCCCAATACCAGAATCACCATACGGATCTATTCCCAGACTCGGAATCCTAAACGGGCATCAATAAAATTGAAATTCACTTCAATCCAAATTTAGGAAATTCTTCCAAAAATGCCAACTTCCATAATAGGCGCAGAAACGCTCCCGGGTCATCCAAAACCCGATACGGACATACGCCCAAGTCTAAAATCATCATACGAACCTGTTGGAACCTTCAAATCCCGATTCCGACGTCATTTACTCAAAACTCCAACCTTATCCCAAGTCTTCCAACTTAAAGCTTCCGAAATAAGAATTTTCTTTCCAAATCAACTCCGAACTTCCTGAAATTAAATTCCGACCGCATGTACAAGTCGTAATACCTGAAGTGAAGCTTCTCAAGGCCTCAAACTACCGAACGACACGCTAGGGCTCAAAATGACCGGCCAGGTCGTTACATTTTGTCCTACTTAAACATATGTTCGTTCTCGAACGTGCTAAGAACTGCTCTGGAGTTGTCCGAAATCATTGTTTAACACCTCGTGCACATACTCGTGCTACCATAACTTAGTTGAACACATTAGCTCGAGCAAATCTGAAGATTCTCCCTTTTATTTAGTCAAATTAGCCTTAGAGCCAAATTCCAACGTCCGAAATTCTCCCCTAGGCCTGCTTCCAACATACGAACACCGTTTTAATCACTACACGATGTACCAATACATGATTGTATACTATCACTGAATTCTTGCATGCACCACGTAACTCAATTGCCCAAGGCAATCTTTTTAAAGAACAACAGCTGAAATTTCCACTGACCGAAGCCCGTAGTGTAGCTCATGACTAATTTAAGCCTTGATTTAACTCTCGCAATACTGCCATGACAAAGAAGATATGTAGAAATCACACCCACCTGCCGAATCACAATTTAATGGAGTCTCTGCTCTCGACAAGAACCATTAACTTATTCTGGACTGAATAATAATATTTGCTCTTTAGTATGCTCATATAAATCTGATCGCACTGATCCCAGATCCAAAAATCTCGCCTCACCCAGTTCAAGCTGCTCAGGCAATAAGCCACCTCAGACATTGCTAAAAGTCTAATATGATGCTACAATGTGCCAACAAGCAACAAACCCGAATGTGATACATAAGGAAACGAACTTTGGAAAGAACTACTCGACCCACGTAACTAATTGAAACAACTGAAAGGATGTTATGAACCTTCCTCAAAAAATGAGAAGTAAAACACACAATAAAAGATATGGGAAACTGTTCTCAATAACACACTGTTGCGGCGTGCAACCCGATACAACCATGATACCCGTGGCGGCATGCCACCCGATCCAAACAACATATCCGTGGCGGCATGCCACCTGATCCAACCTTATACCCATGGTGACATGCCTCACGATCTACATATAATAATCTAAAGAAAACACACATCGAGTCGTAATGCTTATACTCACGGAATGCCCGAATATCAACTATAAGCACCCTAAGTGCATAATACAATTCCTGAGGAGACGGGTAGCGTCGTATGCTATAAAATTCAAGCACAACTAAGGTGCGATATATGATCTGTATCTCGAGAGCCATCCTGCTCACATAATACCACAAACTATATGGGATCTCAGTAGGAGTGCAAATTATCAAATCGTCTCACAACCCACATGGCACAATAGAGTATTACATGAAATAGCTGACGATAGAAATAACATCCAAGTCTTAAGACCCCTCCGAAAACATCGCTATGCTGAGATGAACACATCCGGCCTGATATAGATCCCACATTCACATTTAGATCCATCTACGGACCTCAAACCGATTCTGATCATACCACGCTTGGCTAAATAGCCTCTCAAGGACCCACAATGACCTATTCACGATACATAAGAACAGTCGTCAAATCTGGAACAAATTTCCACCGTCCACAATCAAATGAACTGAGCACCCTTTAGGCATAAATTCTTGCATTAGCAATAGTACCACCATCTTCATACTTGGTTTTTAAATCTTTAAACAATCAGGTGACTATATGTCACACTTATACAATCTTCCCGTGGGATGCACTCCCACGACCTTCTGCACCAGGTAACAAATCTGCACCTCCATACTGTCGGCCACTCTAATGCTGTAAAGCAAATCAAGAATCCGCAACTCAGTACACAGAGTCTCTTACACAGGACACCGATCTTAGGTTACGCTAAAATAATACCAGCTGATTCTAACCATCTAAATTCTTCCCTGATCATCCGAGCTTGTGACATTCTTGTCAATACCGAACTTCAACCTTGATCCTGAGCCTCCAATTTCCCATGCCGCTCACTGCACCTAACATGCCAATATGTGAGAATACCAGAACCCCATGATAACCCCTGATCCACTAATAGAATAAACACTTCATCATACAGAAAACTTTCTACTTAGCTCATTCCAGAAGAACCCATGCAACACGCAACTAAATCCTCAAACCACAGCAAAATACAAACCTCGAGTTGTGGTCTAAACCATCATAATTCTTCCAGGTTCCATCTATGCATAACATGCCATAATACTCGAATTCCCCCAAATAAAATCACTTACGGCGGTCGTCAAGCCTCGCACGCACCGCCACAAATCATATGTACAACTCAATACGCTAAAAGAACTGATCATTGCCACCATCATGCTAGTTCAACCACTGATAACAAAACTGACTTTTTCTAATTTACACGGGACTCGCCCTAGAAATAATAATAGCTCCATTCACAACATCATGAACCCAATTCCACACTCATCCTGACTGACCTCATTTCACGAGACAACTTTGTCTCCAAAACCCACGAACCATCACATACTCTCCTTGTGCACATATTCACATCTTCAACGGGTACACCCATTCTGGAAATTATTCCATGAATCCAAAGTTATTTTTCTCCCATTCCTCCAATGCCACGCTACTGACCGAAGATAACGTAGAACACTCCAAGCCACTTTTGATAATCCGCTACAAAGGCTCAATACTTAACCATACTACTAGGACCATTGTTGAGAGTCACCCACTCTGACCTGTCCCCAAATATAATCAAACTTCAAGGCCCTGTTAGCCCATGAACACCCTTTCGAAGAAGCAAACGACTGAATTTCTTTTCTTATACACCATTTACATATGAAGCATAGACTCTGAGTCTTCCCCAAACCTGAACATGAATCGATAAGGCCAAATATACCACACATTCCTCAAATCATTTTCTCGATCTACCACTGATATTTTCTTTTCCTTAGTCATAACGACCCACCAATATGCCGATAACCAGAAACTTCACAAGTAGATAACCATACAATCCAATCATAGGTGGTGGGGCTCTCCCACTTAGCTTGGAGCTGCCATTGCATAACTCTGGAATCCACCAAGACTCCTTATCCCCCAATGACATGATTTTGCACAATCAACCCGCCAAACTTCCTCAAAATCCTTACATTAAACATTTCATGAACATTCTGAATCACTAGCCATATTCACATATTCGACCTCTTACTGGATAACCAGTAAAATTCTTCGTAGAAACTTCATCAACACCACGCAACCGCTAACCTGCTCATAGGAGATATCCCACATGTGGAAATTCTACGCCGACATCTTCCAACAACGTTGCACCGAGTACAATCACCACAAATCCAACAAACCATCTTGAGCCCGTGCTCATTCACCATCTGTACAAGTCTGTTCACTTCTCATGGACATCAACTATGATGCGAAAATACATTCCAATCCAATATATCCTTCTTCATATCAAGCAGCTCCTTCCTGTCGGATCCAATCTTCCTCAGTATAGCAGCCAATATCCCAAATCAGCCCGTAGACTTAGTCACTATCCACTATAAGTCCCAAATCACTCTAAACTTTCCTCAAGGCATATAGCTATCCTACCACATAACCCATATGATACTCTGNAAAACTTCTACTTAGCTCATTCCAGAAGAACCCATGCAACACGCAACTAAATCCTCAAACCACAGCAAAATACAAACCTCGAGTTGTGGTCTAAACCATCATAATTCTTCCAGGTTCCATCTATGCATAACATGCCATAATACTCGAATTCCCCCAAATAAAATCACTTACGGCGGTCGTCAAGCCTCGCACGCACCGCCACAAATCATATGTACAACTCAATACGCTAAAAGAACTGATCATTGCCACCATCATGCTAGTTCAACCACTGATAACAAAACTGACTTTTTCTAATTTACACGGGACTCGCCCTAGAAATAATAATAGCTCCATTCACAACATCATGAACCCAATTCCGCACTCATCCTGACTGACCTCATTTCACGAGACAACTTTGTCTCCAAAACCCACGAACCATCACATACTCTCCTTGTGCACATATTCACATCTTCAACGGGTACACCCATTCTGGAAATTATTCCATGAATCCAAAGTTATTTTTCTCCCATTCCTCCAATGCCACGCTACTGACCGAAGATAACGTAGAACACTCCAAGCCACTTTTGATAATCCGCTACAAAGGCTCAATACTTAACCATACTACTAGGACCATTGTTGAGAGTCACCCACTCTGACCTGTCCCCAAATATAATCAAACTTCAAGGCCCTGTTAGCCCATGAACACCCTTTCGAAGAAGCAAACGACTGAATTTCTTTTCTTATACACCATTTACATATGAAGCATAGACTCTGAGTCTTCCCCAAACCTGAACATGAATCGATAAGGCCAAATATACCACACATTCCTCAAATCATTTTCTCGATCTACCACTGATATTTTCTTTTCCTTAGTCATAACGACCCACCAATATGCCGATAACCAGAAACTTCACAAGTAGATAACCATACAATCCAATCATAGGTGGTGGGGCTCTCCCACTTAGCTTGGAGCTGCCATTGCATAACTCTGGAATCCACCAAGACTCCTTATCCCCCAATGACATGATTTTGCACAATCAACCCGCCAAACTTCCTCAAAATCCTTACATTAAACATTTCATGAACATTCTGAATCACTAGCCACATTCACATATTCGACCTCTTACTGGATAACCAGTAAAATTCTTCGTAGAAACTTCATCAACACCACGCAACCGCTAACCTGCTCATAGGAGATATCCCACATGTGGAAATTCTACGCCGACATCTTCCAACAACGTTGCACCGAGTACAATCACCACAAATCCAACAAACCATCTTGAGCCCGTGCTCATTCACCATCTGTACAAGTCTGTTCACTTCTCATGGACATCAACTATGATGCGAAAATACATTCCAATCCAATATATCCTTCTTCATATCAAGCAGCTCCTTCCTGTCGGATCCAATCTTCCTCAGTATAGCAGCCAATATCCCAAATCAGCCCGTAGACTTAGTCACTATCCACTATAAGTCCCAAATCACTCTAAACTTTCCTCAAGGCATATAGCTATCCTACCACATAACCCATATGATACTCTGCCACTTTGGTCAAACCCTCTCTTTTAAGAAACTACTCGACTTCTGTTTCCTTACACTTGGCCTCCTAGAGGTTTTACCACCGCAAGATACCTCCCACATGTCCTTCCTCATCCTTCGCTGCCTAGTTGTTGCCTTAACTCCAAAATTCATCTATGTAGCACCCGAACCACCAGATTGCCGCCAACTCTAAACCTCCTCGAAGATCATCTTCCTTGAGCTATTAACATTATGATTACCGATTCGATTCTGAACCACTTCACACTGCGACAGCTGGCAGCCGCTTCCCCGACACCATTCACGATACTCTGCCCCAAAGGCGATTTGAAGAAGGCCATAACACCGGCAAACTTAACACATTCAATCAAGGATGACGACACCACATCTCGGATGAAGATTCCACCACACTTGAAAATATCAAGTCTCGCTACTTCATTAATCCAACCTGGACATTCTTAGTCCGATTGTCTTTCCCTTTTCTGGAAATAAAACACTGAACCTATGATTCAGGCATTGAGAAAAACCTCTTTTCAATTCATTCACTGCCCCTACACATAGATAAGTATCCTACCATTAGTTTAATATTGTGTGATAACAACTCATGAACATCATAGCAATTGGTGCATATCCCCAAAATCATCAGAAATATAACTACTGAGCTGAGATGATAGAACATCCTTCCACAAGGCGATAACATTAGCCCAATCAAATACGCAGGGAGAAACATCCTGGTCTACATCAGCAATGCCATTAAAATTCCTCGATTCCAATTTATAATAAGCGCTTCGCGTCGCGCAAGATTGAATAGAAAGGAAATGAAGGCATAAGCCTCAAAGGAATCAAATCGCACGATGATGAATCAAGAAGGGAAGTTCTCCTATCAGCCCGGTAGCCTCTTGAAGATAAATACAGACGTCTTTATACCGATCCGGAAGACTCTACTAGACTCACTCATGAATCGTGAGACCTAAGTGAACCTACTGCTCTGATACCATGTTGTCTCGACCCAAAATCTATTAAAGGTCGTGATGGCAACGAACACCGCTGTCAGGCAAGCCAACAATAAATACTCAATTTGGTTCTCGTTTTTAATATTTTGGAAATCACATTTTTCCTTCAATTAAATAATAAGAGATGGAATTTACAAGATAACTAATAATGTGTTCAACAAATTACAATACGGGACAACCCATAATAACCCCAAAAATCGGTGTCACAAGTGCATAAGCATTAACTAGGAAAATAAAATAAAATACAACAACTGCCCGGAATATAAATTGGACAGGAAAATGTAAATACTCTGCAGGAGACTCTGCTGGCTGCGGACTCGTAACGTGCAATGCAGCTCACCTAATTCCCCGTAATGACCCCGCTTCTGCGTCCACAAGGCCATTAGACATATATGCACATGCACAAAAATGTGCAGCAAGTGTAGCATGAGTACGTAAATCAATGCGTACCCAGTAAGTATCCCGGCTAACTTCGAAGAAGTAGTGACGAGGGGTCGACTCGGACACTTACTATGGGCTATAATTAATATACCAATAATATAATTAAACATGGATCACGTAGAACGGCTGTAATCCCAATATCATGAAATAAGTAAACAATTCTTTTGTTAATAAGAAATTTCTCCAAACTCATTTTCATCATTTAACGATTGAAATCTCAGGCCAATGAAGCAGTATCAATTATTATAATTTCCAAAGCAATTAATACAATTATGCACAAGCCATGCCGAGGTCGTACGGCTCGATCCAACATATAAATATAAATTGTGCATTGCCGAGGGTCGAACGACACGAATCATAGATGCATCTATTACCCCGCTCGCGGATCATACATGTGATGCTGTCAAATATAAATTTATTAAGTTATTATAATATTCCTAAATTTCTTTTCGAAAATACGAAGTCCAAATGAAAACTTTTTTTTTGAAAACTTAATTTCCACAATTTAAATTCTTCTCAAGAATATTAATAAGCAAACCTCAATCTTGCTTCCTTTCAAGGCAAACAGTAACCACAAATCAAATAACAATATCAACAAGGCAGGATGTAAACCTAAAACTACCCGGACATAGGCATAGCTAGTAGCTACGTACGGACTCTCATCACTTCGTGCGTACGTAGCCCCTGCAAGTAGAAGCACATATTTAATCAATTCACCTATGGGATTAGTTCCATCTTACAATGTTAGAAAGGAGACTTACCTCGCTCCGAAATTCCATAACCGTCTCCAAAGACGCTCCAACAACTCAAAACGATGCCCGTCGCTCCAAAACTAGTCAAATAAGATGCAACCCAACCAAAATATGCTCTAATACTCATAATTAATCAATTTACAATAATTTCCAACTCCGCTCGAAAAATTGATAATACAACCCTCGGGCCCACATGCCCGGATTTCAAAAATTTTCGAAGATAACCATTACCCATAATCTCACGAACTCAAATATATAATTTATTTCCAATTCCATGCCCAAATTCGTTGTCAAAATCCAAAAATACTAAATTCTAGGTTTTCCTCTTAAAATACCAAATTTCTACAAATTTTCATGTCTGAATTCATATATAATCCAAGTATTTAACTTGCGACATGTGGGAATCACTTACCTTGACATAGATGATAAAGATGGAGCTCCAAAATCGATCCAAGACCGGCTCCCATGGAGGAAATGAAGTGAAAATGGCCAAACTCCCGTTTTAAAACAACTCACTGCCTAGTCCGACCATTCTTCGTGAATGCGGCACAACCTTCGCATTTGCGAAGCTCAACAACCTCACTCCCAGAAATCTCTCTTCACATTCGCGACCCTCTGATCACGTTCGCAAAGGCCAGCTGCCCTGCCCCTTCTTCTTTGCGTTCGTGTCGCCTTGGGCGCATTCGCGAAGGCTTGACCAGCTCTTGCCTCGCATTCGCATCCACTGCCTCGTGTTCGTGAAGGCCAAACCCAGCAGCCCCTCAAATTCCTCTTCATGAACGGGACTCTCTTCGCGTTCGCAAAGAAGGAAACTAGACACCACCAACAGCAGTCCAAAACAGCTCCAATCTGGTCGAAATCACCCCAAAACACACCCGAGGCCCCAGGGACCCCGTCCAATCACACAAACCAGTCCCATAACATAACACGAACCTACTCAAGGCCTCAAATCATATCAAACAACATCGAAGTCATGAATCGCACCCCAATGCAAGCTTAATGATCTTTAGAACTTCAAACTTCTACATTCGATGCCGAAACATATCAAATGATGTCCGATTGACCTCAGATTTTGCACACAAGTTACATTCGACATTTTGGACCTACCCCAACTTCTGAAATAGGAATCCGATCCCGATATCAAAAAGTTCACTCCCGGTCAAACTTCTCAAAAACCTTCAAATTTCAGCTTTCGCCAAATGACCTTAAAATGACCTTCGGACCTCCAAATCCACATCCGGATGCGTATCCAATACCAGAATCACCATATGGATCTATTCCCAGACTCGGAATCCCAAACGGGGGTCAATAACACTGAAATAAAGTTCAACCCAAATTTAGGAAATTCTTCCAAAAATGCCAACTTCCATAATAGGCGCTGAAACGCTCCCGGGTCATCCAAAACGCTATCCGGACATACGCCCAAGTCTAAAATCATTATACGAACCTGTTGGAACCTTCAAATCCCTATTCCGAGGTCGTTTACTAAAAAATTCAACCTTAGCCAAATTCTTCCAACTTAAAGCTTCCGAAATGAGAATTTTCTTTCCAAATCAACTCTGAACTTCCCAAAATTAAATTCCGACCACGCGTACAAGTCGTAATACCTGAAGTGAAGTTGCTCAAGGCCTCAGAATGCCAAACGACATGCTAGGGCTCAAAACGACCGGTTGGGTCGTTAGAGGATGGTGCTTGGAAGCCATAAATACTTAAACTAGATTATTGGGTGTTGTAGAGATTTTGTAATGAATTAAATAGTAACAATCTGGTGGATATGAGTTCATTGATGGTTTTAATGGTGCTAAAGAAGGTTGTTTGTAGATAAAGGATGGTTTAGTATTTCTTGTTAGTGGGAAGGAGGGATTTTTGGATGAAGAAACACCATTACTAGAAGTAGTAAAATGCTATGTACTCTAGGTGTTTGATAACATACCTAAATGACCAAAAATCTGGAAATTTGTTTACTAATATTGGTCCAATTGAATTATGTTGATGTAGATTGAAGTTGTAAGAGTAGTGGGAGGTTTTAATATCACTAAAGAGCTGAATTAAGGAATCACGATTTGGCGATCTTATTTTCGAGAGTTTTTCAAGGAAATCATCGGAATATGAACCGTCCGGAGGTGGCTTCACTCGATCAGATCATTTAAAGTATTGGTTTAGTTTCGTCGAGGTAAGTGTCTTGTCTAACTTTGTGGGGGGATAACCACCCCTTAATATTTGAGATGATTGTGCCATTCGTGTTACCTCGCGTACACGACCTATATGTTGTATTTGACCGGTTTTGATTGTTTGGCTCCATACATGTAACTATTTGTAATTATCGTTTCATGACTACATCTTTAGTGTTAAAATTTTTTGTACGTGCTTTACTTGAAATTGTTACCACATGTTCCATCTTTGTTGTCAAGATCACCTTATATGCCAATTGTTGATTGTAACCACTCGTTGAATTCATGCTTTACCTGCTACATACCTTAATTGTCATTTGAAGCTCATAAATTGTGCCTTGGCTTATGGATTGTCATTTTCTTGCTATTTGATTTCGTGTGCTATCGTGTAGCCTTTTTCATAAGTTATGACTTCTTTGCGTAGACTCGTTATTCCTTTTGATTTTGTGGTATACCGTAGTTGGTTGTAAATTGTTTCCTTAATTTGTGTTGCTTGAGGACCGGATTACATGCCGCAAAAGATATGATTTATTATTGTGAGGGATCCTGTTGCACGCCGCAACAGATATGATTTATTATTGTGATGGATCGGGTTTCACGCCGCAAAAGATGTGATTTATTATTGTGAGGGATCGGGTTGCACGCCGCAATAGATATGATTTATTATTGTGAGGGATGGAGTTGAACGCCACAACAGATATGAGTTATTATTGTGAGGGATCGGGTTACACGGCGCAACGGATAAGATTTATTATTGTGAGGGATCTGGTTGCACGCCGTAATAGATATAATTAATATTGTCTGGGATCGGGTTGCACACCGCAACAGATATGATTATTATTGTGTGAAATCGGGTTGCACGCCGCAATAAATGTACAAATATGAAATTATTGTGATATTAAGGTTAATTCCGGTTGTGATTATCATGATACATTTCATGATAGGATGGTTATTGTGGTTTCTTAAATCAATTCATTGTATTTTGATCATAATTACTTAACCATCAATATATTAAAGATGGAACAGTATGGACTTCTTGTGTGAGTCATGCATCCTTTGTGATATGTTAAGTTGCTGAGAATATAGCAGAGGTAAATGAAAGAATTTTCAAGTTGTTCCCCTTGTGTGTCTTTCAAAAATAAAACTCATATCTTACTCGGAGATTTATTAAATTAAATGGTGATTATATTTTTACTCTAATTGATATTTCAACCTTCTCATTATCTTATTGTCGTGTAATTTGCATGAAAAAATGTTATTTCGCTTTACTTTAATAAATCTCATATTTATCTTGTTAAAACTTGATTGAATGTCTTATTTTGTATAAATAAAATATTTTATCGGATCTTATATACTTCTAAACTAAACTCAATTGATATTCTATTTGTACAACCTCTCCACTATTTTACCTTATTTAAATCCTAAATTTTCTTAATGACTCTTTTGATGCTTCACTTTATTTAATTTAGAAAATGTATTTAATTATATTTAAATTATTCATCGGTCATATTGGTTGATATTGATACGGAAATTATACACATGGTAGCACGAGGAGTTTTTCGTGCAAAAGTGACTCGGAAGATGTGGGCACAAGACCACATGTGTAAGAATTGGATGTTGTGAATTATGAATTGCGATTTCGAGGAGTGATACCTCAGGTAATTTATGTTTAAATGCATGCATTATAAATAATTTAATTGATTGATTTATCATATGATTTCTTACTTGAACCCATTCATATGTCATTTGTACTCTGACTATATTATTGCTTAATTACTTGATTATTTTCTTGTTGCCATTTGTGTTCTCATTGTTGATTTGAATTTGAAATTCTTCTGTTATTGGACTTACATTGATATTGTTTCCTTGTTAGCTTTATGTAATATTTTGTACAAGTTTATATGTCCGGTAGGTGTCTTGACCTGGCCTCGTCACTACGCTACCGAGGATAGGCTTGATACTTACTGGGTACTGCTGTGGCGTACTCATGCTACTCTTCTGCACATTTTTGTGCAGATCCAGGTACCTTAGAGTTGTTAATATTCTTTTTATTTGATCGTGCATCTCTATGGAGACTCAAGGTACACCGGTTGTCGCATTCGCATGCCTCAGAGTCACCTTCTGATATTTTCTTTGCATTGTTTGAATCTATTCTGGAACAGTTGTACTTAGAGATTTTCTAGTAAACTCTATAGAGCTTGTGACTTCTACTACCAATTTTGGGATTGTAGTAAATTTCTATTTCATGTTTAATACTTGTTGATTTAGTCACCACTAATTCAGTAAGTGTTAGGCTTACCTAGTACCTAAAACTAGGTGTCATCACGACATCCTACAGAGGGAAATTTGGGTCGTGACAGGTTGGTATCAGAGCTCTAGGTTCATGGGTGCTACAAGTCATAAGCAGGTGTAGTAGAATCTTACGGATCGGTACAGAGACATTTGTACTTATCTTCGGGAGGCTACGGAAACTATTAAGAAATTCCACTTCTTTTATTCCTTATCGTGCAATATTGATTCAGCTTGAAGCACATATCTTTTATCCATTCATATCCACTCGTGTATGACATTGCGCACTCGGTATCAGCTGTGCACCGATGGTTCGGGATGATGCGGATACACTACGAGGGAGCCAGGGATGCTTAAACATCGTCTCAACGTGTGGTCCCAACTGAAAATGCAGATGTATTGAAGGATCACTCAGTGATTTACGTGGCGGTGCAGCAGATTCTGGCATCTAGTTGATGAGTACGAGCTGTGAAGATTAGTATTGTGGATCATCGGACGTTGTGTCCTATGGCTTCACGCCAAGTGGGGGAGTCCACTATAGACAAACATATTGCAGGGTCATGTGTTATATCAGTTCTAGCCTGAGATGTACATATGTGGTACTGAAAGGTTCCCCAAAATTTGCACATGTTTAAGGCCTGAGATTTTGTAGATGATAATGTTGGGACTTGCGGTATGACTGCATCCTTAATAATCCTATATTTCAGTATCAAAGGAGTTAGAGAAACAACTTCAAATTTACAGAAGGTCTATTCAACGTGGACGTCTCGGTTGCGGCAGTATGGGGTGCTTCAGATGAAGTACGGTGGTTGATGAGCTTATGGGCTACGTGGTTCATGCCAAGATTTGTCTGTACGGAGCTTTACTTTTAGGATTGTTGTGTCCAAATAGGGGGAGTATTACCCCAAGGAAGAATCAGAGAATATGTGAAGAAATGGTCAGCTCAGTGTGATGGGTTGGCATAGCAAAGGAAGAAATTGGCCTTTGGAGAGATAATTCTCCACCGGTGTTTGTGGAAAGTCTATGAAGAGGGCAGACCAGCCAATGCAACACCACCTACTTGGGCTTAGTTTTCAGAGATGTTTTTGAGGGAGTTTGTTCCCTAGACTCTAAGGAATGCGTGGCGCACAGAGTTTGAACGGCTACGTCAGGATACCATAACGGTGTCAGAATATATCATCAGGTTCAAAGAGTTTGCCCGTCATACTCTTACTTTGGTTCCTACAGCCAGAGAGTGAGTCCACAGATTCATTAAAGCACTCAGTTATGATCTTAGATTATGTATGACTTAGGGGCTACAAGTTGATACTTCATTTCAGCAGGTGGTGGAAATTGCCAAGATGTTAGAACTTGTTTGAGGTGAGGAAAAGGAAACTAGGGATACCAAGAGGTCTCGAGGTTCTGGAGAATTCAGTGGATGCTACTCTGCAGTAGTAACTCATTATGGCAGGGAATCGAGCAGTCGGTCATCTCAGTTCGCGCATCAGATTACTCGGGGTGCACCAGTAAGTTCTTTTACTGCACCACCGACACGAGATTCCTATAATGGTTATTCCAGTTATCTGGTACAGACTCAGTATGAGCGACAGAACCCGCAGAGGGGTTGTTATGAGTGTGATGATACTAAGCACATCATGAGAGATTGTCCAAGACTTTGGAGAGATATATTACATCAAAGCACTCAAGCCACGGGCTCCATTTCAGTTGCTACCCTACCTACATATTCAGTTAGGGGTGGAGGACATATGGGTAGAGGTTTCCTAGAGGTGGAAGCCTGGCCCGTTGATATAATTGCTATGAATTGACTAAGGTCGTTACACCAGATGGTGTCGTTACATATATGATTTAATTCATGATAGAGGAGCACTATTCTTATTTTGATTTGATTTCAATTATCGAGGTGAGATCTCCTTTCATGCTCCTTATATGGTGCGTTTGTGAATTTGTACTCTATTCTCGTGTTTATCCATGTTGGGAGATTTGATGGTGTTAGCCCGTGTCTATCATTTTTGTTTTGTACACTATTGAGGGTTATGAGTCCAAAAGTGACTTTTTGTTACCCACTACAGTGGGTTTTGATGTAATTTCGGGATAATTGATTACACTTTTATGAATTATATGCCCTACTAGTATGGGGGTTCATTATGTGTCGTGATTTTATTTAATGGAAATTATTCTATAGAAGAAAAAGAAAGATTTCGATTAGCACAATGTGCATATTACTTGTGATTCAGAGCTGAGGATGGAATCCTCGCATTTTAATATGATTTGATATGTTTAAACTAGGCTACGTGCCACAGAGGAATTTATATCAGGATGAGATCCTTGTGATAAAAATTTACGTGTTTAAATTCTTCCTGGTGAAATTAAATTTGTACTATAGTACTGATAGGGAGTCATGCCTGTTAGGCCTATTTGATAGTCCTTATATATGTTCCTATGTGCATAATTAGCCATGTTCATGTTGTAATTATTGAGTTTTAGCCTACGAGGTAAGTGCCCAGGTGGCGTTAAATGCGACTCGTTAATTCAGGAAAATAATTATGAGGCCTTCATGCCTCGTGTGTCATTGTTAGTATTGTGAAGGTTTGAAAGGAGATTTTTGTTAACATGAAGTTAAATGTCGATGCTGTAATTAGTTATGAACAATTATTACGACCAGAGATATGGTTATGGGCGTATGCATATTGAGGTACATTATGTGGTTGTGCCGTGCGAACGTAGGCATGAGGTGTTACAGCCGGATGAGACTAATATCGTGTGTTGATATGAAAATCGGACCCTTTTGAAAATGATTGAAGTGTAAGAAAATTAGTTTTAAGGTTTATAAGTGTGGATAGGAAAATTAATATCAGTTGAGATAGTGTTTTCAAACCTATATCGGTTGCGGTGATGTGGTATCACCCGCGAGTTTATGTGTAAGAGTAAAATCAGTAATTTGATAACATTAGAATAATTCTTAGCACGTTCGAGGATGAACGTTTGTTTAAGAGGTGGAGGATGTAACGACCTGACTTGTCGTTCTGAGAATTAGCGTCTCGTTCACCAGCTTAAGTTCTTGAGCAACCTCATAATACTTATTATGACTTGCGTCTGTGGTTGAGTTTTGTTTTCGGACGATTCAAATTCGGCACATTTTAGCGAAATTTGGAAAAGTTGCAGTTTTAAAATATTTATAAGTTTGGCTGAATGTTGATTTGTTGATAACGGGGTCGGATTTTGATTCCAAAAATTGAAATAAGTTTGTGGTGTCATTTATAACTTGTGTGCAAAAATTGAGGTCAATTGGACTTGAATTGATAGGTTTCGGCATCGAATGTAGAATTTCAAATTCAGAAGTTCATAAGTTTCTTAGGCTTGAATCAATGTGTGATTTATGATTTTGAGGTTTGGTACCTCGGAGAAATTCTTGAATAAATCTTGTGTGAAAGTGGTGGTTGCCGAAATAACCTTGACCCAGGCGAAATAGAAAAGATTTCTCGTCACCAGCGCCAAGGGTAGCATGGGGCGCTAGCCCTAGCGCTGGGATTTTTGAGGTTCTGGAAACAGGGCCATAGGTAGCGCCCCACACCACCTGTGGCGCTCAAAATATTAATTACTCACTTCGGGGTTCATTTTTCCTCATTCCTTTTGGCTGAATTTTGGGGGTTTCCTCCACTCTCCCAAGAACTCCAACTCCCCCCATCTCCAAGGTGAGTAATCCCTACTAATTTGGTGTTTCATTCTATCATTTCCACTCTAGAACTAACTCAATCCACCATGAAATCCTTAGATCTTCAAGAACTCAAAAGAGAGTTTTGGCAAGATTTCTTCCAAAAGGTAATCCTACACCCTTAGACATATATGCATGGATTTATTATGAGTATGTGAGCAAGAAATAAGTATTAGCACTTATTAGATGGTGCTTGGAAGCCATAAATACTTAAACTAGATTATTGGGTGTTATAGAGATTTTGTAATGAATTAATTAGTAACAATTGGGTGGATGTGAGCTCATTGATGATTTTAATGGTATTAAAGAAGGTTGTTTGTAGACAAAGGATGGTTTAGTATTTCTTGTTGGTGGGAAAGAGGGATTTTTGGATGAAGAAACGCCATTAATAGAGGTAGTAAAATGCTATGTACTCTAGGTACATGATAAAATGCCTAAATCACTAAAAATCTGGAAATTTGTTTACTAATATTGGTCCAATTGAATTATGTTGATGTAGACTGAAGAGAGCTGAATTAAGGATGCTCGATTTGTGGCGATCTTATTTTCGAAGGATTTTCAAGGAAATCATAGGGATTTGAGCCGTCCGGAGGTGGCTTCACTCGCGAAGATAATTTAAAATATTGCTTTAGTTTCATCGAGGTAAGTATCTTGACTAACTTTGTGTGGGGGAAACCACCCCTTAAGATTTGAGATGATTGTGTCATTCATGTTATGTGAATGTCGTGTACGTGAGGTGACGAGTGGGTACACAACCTATATATGGTATTTGACCGGTTTGGACCGTTAAGCTCCCTTCATGTAACTAATTGTAACTATCGTTTCATGACTACATCTTTTGTGTTAGAATTGTTTGTACATGCTTTACTTGAAATTGTTAGCACATATTCCATCTTTGTTGTCAAGATCACCTTATATGCCAATTGTTGGTTGTAACCACGCGTTGAATTCATGTTTTACCTGCTATATGCCTTAATTGTCAATTGATGCTCATAAATTGTGCCTTGGCTTATGGATTGTTATTTCCTTGCTATTTGATTTCGTGAGCTATCGTGTAGCCTTTTTCATTAGTTGTGACTTCTTCTTGTAGCCTTGTTATTCTTTTTGATTTTGTGGTATACCGTAGTTGGTTGTGAATTGGTTGCTTAATTTGTGTTTGTTGAGGATCGGGTTGCGCGCCGCAACAAATATAATTTATTATTGTGAGGGATCGGGTTGCACGACGCAACATATATGATTTATTATTGTGCGGGATCGGGTTGCACGCCGTAACATATATTATTTATTATTATAAGGGATCGGGTTGCACGCCGCAACAGATAAGATTTATTATTGTGAGGGATCGGGTTGCACGCCGCAACATATATGATTTATTATTGTGAGGGATCGGGTTGCACGCCGCAACATATATGATTTATTATTGTGAGGGATCGGGTTGCATGCCGCAACATATATGAGTTATTATTGTGAGGGATCGGGTTATATGCCGCAACAAATATGATTAATATTGTATGGGATCAGGTTTCACACCACAACATATATGATTATTATTGTGTTGGATCGGGTTGCACGGCGCAACAGATATGATTAATGTTGTGTGGGATCGGGTTGCACGCCGCAACAAATGTACAAATATGAAATTATTGTGATATTAAGGTTAATTGCGATTGTGATTCTCATGATGCATTTCATGCTAGGATGGTTAGTGTGATTTCTTAAATCACTTCATTGTATTTTGATTATAATTAATTAATTGTCGATATATTAAAAATGGAACAGTATGGTCTTCTTGTGTGAGTCATGCATCCTATGTGATATGTTAATTTGCTGAGAATTTAGCAGAGGTAAATGAAAGAATTTTCAAGTTGTTCCCCTTGAGTGTCTTTCAAAAATAAAACTTATATCTTATTCGCAGATCTACTAAATTAAATGGTGATTATATGTTTACTCTAATTGATATTTTAATCTTCTCATTATCTTATTGGCGTGTAATTTACGTAAAACATTGTTATTTCGTTTTACTTTAATAAATCTCATATTTATCTCGTTAAAACTTGATTGAATGTCTTATTTTGTATAAATATAATATTTTATTGGATCTCATATACCTCTAAACTAAACTCAATTGATATTGTATTTGTACAACATCTCCACTATTTTACCTTATTTAAATCCTAAATTGGCTTAATGACTCATTTGATGCTTTACTGTATTTAATTTGGAAATTGTATTTAATTGTGTTTAAATTATTCATTTGTAATCTTGGTTGATATTGATATGGAAATTATACACATGGTAGCACGAGAATTTTGCCATGCAAAAGTGACTCGAAAGATGTGCGCACAAGATGCCACATGTGTAAGAATTGGAAGTTGTGAATCATTAATTGATATTTCGAGGAGTGATACCTCGGGTAATTTATGTTGAAATGCATCCATTATAAATAATTTAATTGATTGATTTGTCATATGATTCGTTACTTGAACCCATTCATATGTCATTTGTACTCTAACTGTGTTGTTGCTTAATTACTTGATTATTTTCTCGTTTCCATCTGTGTTCTCATTGTTGATTTGAATTTAAAATTCTTCTGTTATTGGCCTTACATTGATATTCTTTCCTTGTTAGATTTATGTAATATTTTGTACAAGTTTATATGTCTGGTAGGTGTCTTGACCTGGCCTCGTCACTACTCTATCGAGGTTAGGCTTGATAGTTACTAGGTACCGCTGTGGTGTACTCATGCTACTCTTCTGCATATTTTTGTGCAGATCCATGTACCTCAGAGTTGTTGATATTCCTGTTATTTGATCGTGCATCTCTGTGGAGACTCAAGATACACCTGTTGTCGCGTTCGCAGGGCTCAGAGTCACTTTCAGATATTTTCTTCGCACTGTTTGATTCTATTCTGGAACAGTTGTACTTAGAGATTTTCTAGTAAACTTTGTAGAGCTTGTGACATGTACTACTATTTTTGGTGTGATGGCCCAATAGGTCATNCATCTTATGTTAAAAAAAACCTAATTCTGTGATCGGTCATTTCTGTGGAGACTCAAGGTACACCTGTTGTCGCGTTCGCAGGCGTCAGAGTCACTTTCTGATATTTTCTTTGCACTGTTTGATTCTATTCAGGAACAGTTGTACTTAGAGATTTTCTAGTAAACTTTGTAGAGCTTGTGACTTGTACTACTGATTTTGGTGTGATGGCCCAATAGATCATCTTATGTTAAAAAACCTAATTATGTGATCCGAAGTCTTAAAAATCATGTTTTAACCTTCCTCAATTTGGGTGCGAAGTCCGGGCGTCTTCCTGGAAAGCTTTTATGTTAAACAATAATAAAAATAAGAATTGTTACCTTAGAAATTCATTTGAGTTGATTTCGATCAACAATTTGAGCAAACGGACCCAGATTTGTATTTGGACGGTTCTTGTGGTTCGTATCGTGATTTGGGACTTGGGCGTATGCTCAGAATCGAATTCGGAAGTCCCTAGCCCGAGATATCGGACTTTGTTGAAATTTGAAAGCTAAAGGCTTCATTACTTTTTGGATATAGGGTCCGTATTTTGATTCCGGAATCCGGTATAGATCTAATACCATATTTATGACTTGTCCGTCAAATTTGGTGAGAAAGGGAGTTGATTTGACGTAATTCGGACGTCCGGTTGTGAAAATAGAAGTTTTAAAGTTTTCTTAAAAAGTTCATTTGATTTGGTGTTCAACTCATAGTTCTAGGTGTTATTTTGGCGATTTGATCGCATGAGCAAGTACGTATGATATTGTTCGACTTGTGTGCACTTTTGGTTTAGAGCCCCGAGGGCTCGGGTGAGTTTCGGATAGGCTACGGAGTGAAAATAGGACTTAGAACATTGCTGGTATTTCCAGTTTTGGTGCAGGCCTCCGGTATCGCATTTTCGATACCACGCATCGCATTTGCGACCTCTAAGGGGTTCGCACTTGCGAGTTACTCATCGCAAATGCGAAGAGTAGCTGGGCCACCTTATGTTCGCATTTGCGATACAAAGTTCGCATTTGCGATGGGAGCTGGGAGGGGGATTCTTCTCATTTGCGATCACTGAGTCGTATTTACAATCCAGCCAGAGTTTGCATTTGCGAACTATTCTTCGCATTTGCGAAGAAAGTAGGGGTCTGATGGTTCTCGCATTTGCGATGAATTCCTCGCAATTGCAGCAGGTTGCAAATGCAACATCTGCAGCTAAACAAAATATGACTTAGACGGGAGTTTTGGTTCATTCTTTAAATTTTCAAAACCTAAAACCTTAGAGGCGATTTTACCAAGACTCCTTCTTCCCTAAATCATTGGTAAGTGGTTCTAACCTATTTCCTTTCAATCTTTCACTACATTTCACAAGTTTTCAAGCTAAACTCTAAGGTTTTCATTGTGGAACTGGTGGTTTTTGGGTAGAAACTAGGGATTTGGTAAATTAGAGATTTAGACCACAAATTGAGGTCGGATTCCAAAATAAATTACATAACCGGGCTCGGGGGTTAATGGGTAATCGGGCTTTGGTCCGAATTTCGGGTTTGGACCAAGCGGGCCTGAGAGTTGACTTTTGTTCAATTTTTTAATAATGACTTAAGTTGAATCTTTTGCAATCCTGGGTGATTCCTAAGGCTTATTTTGAATCATTTTGTTGGTAATTTTCTAGATATTGTTGGTTCGGAGGCTGGTTGGAAAGGCAAAGTTATGGTTGAGCTTTGAGTGGTCTTTGGAGCGAGGTAAGTGTTGTGTCTAACCTTGACTTGAGAGAATTAGGAACCATCAGACTATTTGCTATATGAATTTCATGTGATCGGCATATATGTGAGGTGACGAGTGCTTATGCGCCGCCGAATTATCTGTTTTTCCCTGTTTCCCAGTTCTTCTTATTTATCTCTTTCCCTGTCTTAGTTGTTATATGCTCTAAATGTGTTTCCATGCCTAATTGCTACTTGTAATCATTGTTTCCTCCTATTCAGGATATTAGTTCTTTCCATAGTTTCATACTCTCATACTATTTGCTCAAGTTGGCTTATCTGTACCTGGTAGTTATAAATTCTGGTTTGGTCTCGCTGTGTAGTATTACTTATTCGGATTATCATACTGTACAAGGTTTCCTATTTGTTCAGTTTGGTGTCTTGGAATTGTGAAAGGTTTTTCTATGATTTGAATTGTGAGTTTTATTGTGCTTATTGAGTACGTGATATTGATATGGTGGGATCGGGTTGCATGTCGCAACAGGTGAAATAAGTTTGATATATTGAGGTGTAATAAGGGTGAATTTGTACTATACGGTGGGATCGGGTTGCACGACGCAATATGTGGAATAAGGGTGGATTGGCATTGGTGAAATAAGGGTGAATTATGAAACTGATCTTGACATATGGTGGGATCGGGATGCGCGCCGTAACATATATTTATTATTTATTATTGTTGATATCGTTACGGTGAAATAAGGGAGGAATTTGCGTTGTCTGGTGGGATCAGGTTGCGCGTCGCAGAAACCTATATGTTTCCATTTCTTGAGCTATGTTGTTTTTTTGGTATTTGTATCTGAATTATTAAAGATTGGTGATTCTGGACGACACTAGTTTATTCATGAGGCTGTGGTTATTATTTTCAGTTTGTTGTTTAACTCTATTCAGTATTCCTATTTTTCTATCATTATTTTATACCGCGTTCAGGTTGTAGTGTAGGTGACCCGCCTTAGCCTCGTCACTACTTCGTCGAGGTTAGGCTTAGCACTTACCAGTACATGGGGTCGGTTGTACTGATACTACACTCTACACACTGTGCAGATTTTGGAGACTGTCCCAGTGGCGGCTACTAGAGAGCTCGGATTGGACATCCTGCAGATACTTGAGGTACAACTGCTCAACACTCACACCTCCTGAAGTCCCCATCTTTATTTTTATTAAGCTGTGTATTTTCATTCAGACAGCTTTGTATTTGTTTCAAACCCTTATATGTATTACTCTAGCAGCTCGTGCACTTGTGACACCAGGTTCAGGGATTTGTAGCAAATGTTTTTACGATTTTAGCTTCCGCAATTATATTTGGATTATTGCAGTTAACTCAGTTCTTCTTCATTAATTGAATTTAAATTGTTAAAAAGGATAAATTATTCTAACGTTTGCTTGCCTAGCAAGTGAAATGTTAGGCGCCATCACGGTCCAGACGATGAAAATTTCTGGTCATGACAGTCGGTATTAGAGCACTAGGTTACACAGGTCTCACGAGTCAGAGCAAACTTAGTAAAGTTTGGAGGATCGGTACGAAGACGTTTGTACTTATCTTCCAGAGGCTATGGAGTTAGGAATAATTTCACTTCTATTCTTCTCTGTCGTGTGATTTTATTCTATCATTGCTGATTGGGCCCTTCTATTCTGTTCTCTCGCAGATGGTGAGAACGCGTACCGCATCTTCAGCTGAGCAACAGTCAGAGCCCCTAGCGGCAGCACCTACGAGGGGCAGAGGTCGAGGCCGAGGTCCTTCTAGAGGCCGAGGAAGGGGCAGAGCTCAGCCCAGAGATCTAGCAGCAGCATCAGCGGTGGAGCCTCAGGTAGAGTTTGGTGAAGAGGTTCCATCCCAGGTTGTGCCTGTCGGACCAGCTCAGGCCCCGGAGGGGTTCATTGCCACCCTGGTGCTTCAGGATGCTTTGGTCCATTTGGTGGGCCTTTTGGAGAGTGTTTCCTAGCCTGGCGCATTCCCCATGGCACCAGCCGTCTCTCAGGCTGGAGGAGGAGCACAAACGCGTACTACTCACACTCCGGAGTAGATGGCTCCACATTATCAAAATCCAGCAGCTCATCTAGTTGGAGTAGTTCAGTCGGTTGTTGCGACACAGGCCGGTGATGGGTCAGCTATGTCTTCCGAGGCTTTATGGAGATTGGACAGGTTTACCAAGCTCTTCCTAGTTAACTTCAGTAGTGCTCCTTTAGAGGATCCCCAAAAGTATCTTGACAGTTGTCATGAGGTGCTACGGAACATGGGTATAATGGAGGCCAATGGGGTCGATTTTGTTGCGTTTCATATGTCAGGTTCCGCGAAGAAATGGTGGAGAGATTATTTGTTGACCAGACCAGCTGGATCACCTGCTCTTACTTGGGACCAGTTCTCTCATCTCTTCCTAGAGAAGTTTCTTCCTATCACATTGAGAGTGGAGCATCATCTTCAGTTCGAGCGTCTCCAGCAGGGCAGTATGACTGTTACTCAGTACGAGACCTGTTTTGTGGATTTGGCCCGTCATGCTCTTCTTCTGCCTCCTACCGAGAGAGAGAGGGTGAGGAGGTTTATTGACGGACTTTCTTAGCCTATCAGATTGCAGATGGCTAAGGAGACTGGGAGTGAGATTGCTTTTCAGGCGGCTGCCAATGTCACCAGGCGAGTCGAGATGGTTCTTGCACAGGGAAGTCAGGGGTCTGACAAGAGACCTCGTCATTCCGGTGGGTTCAACGGTGCCTCATATGGAAGAATGGGTACTTTTGGTAGAGGCCATCCTCCCAGGCCATTTCATTCAGCGCTCCAGGCATCCCACAGTGCTTCAGGGAGTTGTGGTCCTTATGTGCTTCATTTTGGACAGCCAGCTTACAGTGCACCACCAGCTCCCGTCAATGCACTTCCTATTCAGAGTTACTACCGTGGTCATCCGGCCCGTTCGGGTCACTCTCAGTTTCCGCAGCCATAGTACCAGGATGGATGCTTCGAGTGTAGTGGTTATGGACATATCAAGAGGACTTGTTCGAGGTTATTGGGTGGCAAGCCATAGTAGAGTTCTCGTGCAATGGTTCCCATACCAGTTGCTACACGACCTGCTCAGCCAGCCAGAGGTAGGGGTCGGGCAGCCAGAGGTAGAGGCCAGACTGTTAGAGGTGGAGGTCAGGCTATTAGAGGTGGAGGTCAGGCCGTTAGAGGTGGAGTCCAGCCAGCTAGAGGTCATCCCCGGGACATAGTTCAGGGTGGTTATGCTTTGCTAGCCAGGCCTGAGGCTGAGTCATCTCACGTTGATATCATAGGTACTGTTTAAGTTTGCAGTAGAGACACTTCAGTTCTATTTGATCCGGGTTCTACTTACTCATATGTGTCATCCTATTTTGCTTCATATTTGGTTGTGCCTTGTGATTCTTTGAGTGCTCCTGTGTATGTGTCCATACCTGTGTTGGATGCTATTGTTGTAGATCGTGTTTATCGTTCATGTGTGGTCACCATTGGGATCCTTGAGACTAGTGTAGATCTTCTATTTCTCGATATGGTTGATTTTGATATAATATTAGGTATGGATTGGCTGTCACCTTATCATGCTATATTGGATTGTCATGTCAAGACGGTGACCTTAGCCTTGCCGGGTTGCCTCGATTAGAGTGGAGGGGGACTCCAAGCTTTTCTATCAACAGGGTTATCTCTTATGTGAAGGCTCAATGTATGGTCAAGAATGGGTGTATAGCTTACTTGGCTTATGTTTGCGATTCTCGTGCAGAGGTTCCTTCCATGGATTCAGTACCAGTTGTTTGTGAGTTTCCAGAGGTGTTTCCTGCAGACCTGCCGGGGATGCCACCCGATAGGGATATTGATTTCTATATTGATTTGACTATAGGCACTCAGACCATTTCCATTCCACCATATCGTATGGCCCCGCCGGAGTTGAAAGAATTGAAGGAACAGTTGCAAGATTTACTTGATAAGGGCTTCATTAGACCTAGTGTTTTGCCCTGGGGTGCACCTGTGTTGTTCGTGATGAAGAATGATGGATCGGTGAGGATGTGCATAGATTATCGGCAGTTGAATAAAGTCACCATCAAGAACAAGTATCCATTGTCGAGGATTGATGATTTATTTGATCAGCTTAAGGTGCCAAGGTGTTTTTGAAGATTGATTTGAGATCTGGCTACCATTAGTTAAGGATTAGGTCATCCGATGTCCCTAAAGCAGCCTTTAGAACTCGGTACGGGCATTATGAGTTTCTAGTGATGTCTTTTGGGTTGATAAATTGTAATGTCCCGTAAAATGTTTCCTAAAAACCTGGATTATGTGATGCCAAAGTAGGCATAAAGGTTAATAATAATAGAAATTCTTCACGGTTCGGACTTTTTGGATTGAACAGTGCGCTAGGAGTTAGAGGAAAATA
>AWOL01S0042506.1:105350-127330 GCA_000715115.1 Nicotiana otophora | reverse complement strand
CCAATGCTTTATTTCTGTCCTAGTTGATCCTGATTCGACATTAGAAGTATATTGATTTTCCCCCAATAACCGAATACTTTTGTCTGTCGAAGGGTGGGAACAATATAGGCCATACTGTGGCGGTGACCAGAAGAAGTAGTAGAGGTGGAGATGCAAGTACTTCTAATCCAAAGAAGATTGTGAGTGATGATGTTGTGTTGCAAGACGATGATGAGATTCAAGCCAATGATGAGAATGTGAATGATGAAGTGAGGGTCGATATTGATGACAACATGGAGGAAACTCAAGATGATGTGAACCCGTCTAGGGAACACGTAATAGACATACCGGAAACGGTAGCGCCTAAAGCCAAGCCCCTTTGCCAAGGCCTCCTCCACCATATCCTCAAAGGCTTGCAAAGAAAAATAATGAAAACCAATTCAAGAAGTTTATTAAGATGATGAAAAGTTTGTCAATCAATGTGTCCTTGGTAGAAGCTCTCGAACAAATGCCAAGATATGCCAAGTTCATGAAGGACTTGGTAACTAAGAAGAGATCTATTAATTGTGAGACCATCAAAATGACTCATCAAGTGCGTGCCATTGTGCACTCGATGGCTCCAAAGCTTGAAGATCCCGGTGCCTTTACAATTCCATGCATCATTGGTAGCGCCGATTTTGCAAAAGCCTTGTGTGATTTGGGAGAAAGTATTAATTTGATCCCATATTCCATGTTCAAGACACTAGGTATTGGGCAACCAAGAGCTACTTCCATGAGATTACAAATGGCAGATCGGACAATGAAAAGGCCACTTGGTATTATTGATGATGTTCTAGTCCGGGTCGACAAGTTTATTTTGCCTACTGATTTTGTGATTCTCGACTGCGAAGTCGACTCTGCGGTGCCTATAATATTGTGGAGACCTTTTCTTAGAAACAGAGAAGGCATTGGTTGATATGGAAGCAGGGGAGCTCACCTTCCAAATGGGCGATAAAAAAGTTATATTCCACGTGTGCAAATCAATGAGGAAACTAAATAGCAATGAAGTTTGCTCTTTTGTGGATCTTGTGACAGAGGTGATAGTTGATGACACGAGTACCATGATCAATGTAGAAGACCCTTTGAAAGTTGTGTTGTTAAACCATGAGGATGATGAAAAGTAAGGCTTGGTTGAATGTTCAAATGCGTTGCAAGGAATGGGATCCTATTCATATGGGCCGCGTAAACTTTCCTTGGACTTGGAAAACCGGAAGACTCCACCAACAAAGCCCTCAATCGAGGAGCCACCAATATTGGAGTTGAAGCCTTTGACTTCACACGTCAGGTATGAATTCTTAGGCCCTTCTTTCACATTACCTGTTATTCTTTCTGCTTGCCTAACTAACGTGCAGGTAGACTCCACCCTTGCGGTGCTTCAAAGAAGGAAAAAGGCAATTGGATGAACTTTGGCTGACATTCGGGGTATAAGCCTTGCCTTTTGCATGCAGAACATTATCCTAAAGGATGATGCCAAGCCCTCCGTGGAACATCAAAGGAGGTTGAACGAGGCTATGCAAGAGGACGCCAAGAAAGAAATTATCAAGTGGCTTGATGCAGAGGTTGTGTACCCTATTTCGGATAGTTCATGGAATTCACCGGTACAATATGTGCAGAAGAAGGGGGGTATGACTGTGGTCACAAATGAGAAAAATGAGTTGATCCCCACTCGTACTGTCACCGGATGTAGGGTATGTATGGACTACAGAAAGCTGAACAAAGTGACCCGCAAAGACCACTTCCCATTGCCCTTTCTTGATCAAATGCTGGAAAGACTTGCCGGGCGTGCCTACTATTGCTTTTTGGATGGGTACTCAGGGTATAACAAGATTCTCATTGCACCGGAAGACCAAGAGAAAACCACCTTCACATGTCCATATGGAACATTTGCATTCTCATAGATGCCGTTTGGTTTGTGTAATGCACAGGCTACCTTTCAGCGGTGTATGATGGCAATATTTACGAATATGGTGGAGGACTTCCTCGAAGTGTTCATGGATGATTTTAGTGTTGTGGGGGACTCATTTGAAGAATGCTTGGATAATCTTGACAAAGTGTTGGCCCAATGTGAAGAGACCAACCTAGTGCTTAATTGGGAAAAAGGCCACTTTATGGTCGAGGAGAGCATTGTCCTCGGCCATAAGATCTGAAAGAATGGTATTGAAGTGGACAAAGCGAAGATTGAAGTTATTTCAAAACTCCCTCCTCCTACTTCCGGCAAGGGAGTTAGGGGCTTTCTTGGGCACGCGGGGTTCTACCGAAGGTTCATCAAGGATTTCTCAAAAGTGGTGAACCCCTTGTGCAAGCTGCTGGAAAAGGATGCAAAGTTTGTGTTCAATGAAGATTGCATGAAAGCTTTTGAGCTTCTCAAGTATAAATTGACAACCACTCCCATCATTACCACACCCAATTGGAGCTTACCATTTGAGCTCACGTGCGATGCTAGTGATGTTGCGGTAGGAGCAGTTTTGGGGCAAAGGGTCAACAAGATATTTCATCCGGTCTATTATGCAAGCAAAATGATGAATGACGCCCAAGTCAATTATACGGTGACCGAGAAAGAGTTATTAGCCATTGTCTTCGCCATGGAAAAATTCAGGCCATATCTCATGGGTGCTAAAGTGATTGTGCACACCGATCATGTGGCACTCCGTTACTTGATGACCAAAAAGGACTTGAAGGCTAGGTTGATGAGATGGGTTCTTCTGCTTCAAGAGTTTGACCTTGAAATCATTGATATAAAAGGAAGTGATAATCAAGTGGCGGACCATTTGTCCCGCTTAGAAGAGGAGGGGAGGCTCCACGATGGCCTCGAAATTAAGGATTCATTCCCGGATGAACAACTCCTCTCAATATCTTTGAATAGTATGCCTTGGTTCGCCGATGTGGCTAACTTTCTTGTAACTGGCATTGTCCCGAGTGAGCTCTCTTCTAATCAAAGGAAGAAGCTAAAATGGGACAGCTTGGATTATTATTGGGACGCGTCCTATCTTTTCAAGATTTGCAATGATGGTGTGATCCGGAGATGTGTCCCGGAAGATGAGCAAATGAATATTCTTGATGCTTGCCATTCCTCGTCCTACGGTAGTCATCATGGTAGGGCGAGAACTACTTCAAATGTTCTTAGCTGTGGATTTTATTAGCCTACCCTGTATAAAGATGCAAGTGAGCTTGTTAAGAGGTGTGATGAATGCCAAAGAGCTGGTGGAATTTCCAAGAAGGATGAAATGACTCTCACTACTATTATTGAGATTGATATTTTTGACGTGTGGGGCATAGTCTTCATGGGGCCTTTTGTGAGTTCTTGTGGTAACATTTACATTCGGGTAGCTGTTGATTATGTTTCCAAGTGGGTTGAAGCCGTGGCTTTGCCCAACAACGAGGCACGGAGTGTGGTGGCATTCTTAAAGAAAAATATCTTCACACGGTTTGGCACTCCTCGGGCAATCATCAATGATGGGGGTTCTGATTTCTGCAATAAGGCCTTCGACACTTTACTTTCCAAGTATGGTGTCAATCATAAGGTGTCAACCCCTTATCATCCCCAAGCTAGTGGACAAGTTGAGGTCTCCAACAGGGAGATAAAGAACATATTATCAAAAACTGTCAATGCAAATAGGACGGATTGGTCAAGGCAACTTGACGATGCTTTGTGGGCTTATAGGACTATGTACATGACTCCAATCCGTATGTCTCTGTACCGGTTGGTATTTGGGAAAGTGTGCCATTTGCCGGTTGAATTAGAGCATAAAGCCATATGGGCGCTGGAGAGGTTAAATCTTGAGTGGGATGTTGCAGCCAATCTCTGGGTGGAGCAACTCAATGAACTAGATGAGTTCCGGTTTCTTGCACGACAAATATGCCCGGAATAAGGAATTCAAGGAGGGTGATTTGGTTTTTCTCTTCAACTCCTAGTTACGACTGTTTCCGGGAAAGCTCAAGTCAAAATGGAGGGGCCCTTTTGAGGTGGTGCACGTGACTCCATTTGGTGCTCTTGACTTGAAAAATAAAAATGGCGAAATCTTCAAAGTTAATGGGCACCGAGTGAAGCATTACCTCGGTAAGTTTGATGACAGCCATGTGATGGCCTTGATCAATTTCCAATGATGTTGGTAACATGCATCGTGTCGCGAAGTTAAATCAAGCGCTTCTTGGGAGGCAACCCATGTGTTTTTCTTTCTTTTTTTTTGATTTTCTTCTTAGATCAAGCTTTATTTTGAACTAACTTGTTGTGAGCTTTGTATAGGAATTGTTTGTGTAGTACAGGACTGTTACTGGAAATATTTGCCTAAGTGTGGGGAATTACGTGGACCGCGCTCAAACTTCCGCGGTCAGCGAGAGCTTTTCACGGGGGCGCAAATTGTCAGCGGATGCGGACTTGAAAAGTCCAGAATATCAACTCTCTGAAGTGGTATTCGCGTCCGTGTTCGTAATTTCGCGGTTCGCGTTGATCTTACGCACTTGCGCCCGTTAATCCGCTCTCACCGGACCTGTTTCTGAAAAGGCTCTTCGAAAGGTAAAAAGCGCGGACCGCGGTGGAATTTCGCGGACCGCGCTCAGGTAAGTCGGTGGGACCTCTGGGGTTGGTATAAATAGGAAGTCCTTAGGACTTTTACAATTTTCGAACCCCACACTCTCACCGAAATAGACCACTGTTCATCTTCCCCTTCTTACACTTTCAATTTTATATCTTATTAATCAAGAAGCAATTTCCTACTACAAATCCACATCTGGTATGCTCAAATCTTTACATTAATTTCATCTTTTGATTTTCTTTTCTTCTAGTTTTACTTTTTCTTTTTTAGGGTTTAACACATGTCATGATTTTAAAATGATGCTTGATTGATGCTAAAATTGCATGTGGGTAATGTTTAATGCCTAATGGGGGATAGGGTTGTTCACTATGCCTGTTAATTGCCTAATATTTTTACACTAAGCGAAACCCTAGGTCTTAAATAATTCATCAGTGCCAGTATGATTTGAATTTCGGGAACCACGGTCCACATTACGTGGTCCACGTTCATGCTTTTGTGCGCACTGGGTAGGCTTATATGTTTGCGGACGCGGTGATTTTTCCGCGGTCAGCAGTTGACTTTACGTGGCCGCGTCCATAATTTCGCGGACCACGTTCATGAGCTTCAGAGAATTAACAAATTGATTCCGCGTTCGCGTTTATTTTTACGCGGTCCGCATCTGTTATTTCGTGGCCGCGCCCATTATTTTGCGGTCAGCAAAAACCAATGTTTAGAGAGTTGGTAGTCTGGTCCCAATTTACGTGGACTGCGATGACCCTTCCGCGGCCGCGCTCCTTTTTATGCTGTCAGTGGACCCCTGCTTTGGGAAGCACTATTTCATTTCATCTGCATTTCTTTAAGGATTCATTGAACCACAATACTAATGATGTTTCACTAATTGTGTGTGCAGATAATGGTACGATCTCATGGTGGTCCTGACAAATCAAAAGGGAGGGGAGAATCTTCTCGAGGCTGAGGCAAAGGGAAGCAGACTGCACCCTTAGCACCTCAGAAGACTATTAGCAAAAAGGCCCCACCTGTGAGACCTCAGGCTGACTCCTCGGACACTAGTGAATACCTTCCTTCTCGAGAGATTTTCGGGGGAGAATCTGCACAATAACCCGAGGCTCAATCTCAACTTTTCCGTCTTGTCAATCAACCCACCTCCTCATCTGAGTCGCCTGATGGCTCAGAAGGAGGTAGTGAGACTTCAGCACCATCTCCCCATCTACTGCAACTCCGACCTCAACAGCTGCTCCTATTGATATTGATGATGAAGAAGAGGTTTCGGATGACGGGAGAGGAGGTGATACCCATGAGGGGGGGTTGATTAGATCAAGGAAGCTGGTAGTGTGGCAAGATAGGTTCGTGAGTGAGAAGGCCTACCATAAATTCCGGGAATGGTGGCCACAAAGGTCGCTCACCCTTGAGCGACATTTCATAGAAAGAGACCTTCTCCCTCACAACCCGAATGTGAAGAGACAATTTGATGAAAGAGTGGGGTGGAAATTCTTCACCAGCAAGTTGCCGGAAGCAAATGAGTACCTAGTCAAGGAAGTTTACACCAATGTTACCCACATCAAAAAGGGTACCCATGTGACTAAGGTACGAAATAAGAAGATCCGGTTCGATGGCAAAATTTTGAATATATATGCTGGGTTTGATGATGTAGACGCTGCTCTATACATACAGAAGTTTGCATTAGATGAAACAGCCCGTCCATGGGTAGTAGAGGTGATAGCCATACCAGGGACAACACCGGCTTGGCTTACACCGTGAGTCTCAATTGCCAGAAACACCCTTAGCTTTGAAGCCAAAGGGTGGTGCACCTTCGTCTGCAACCGCCTTGATCCGTGCCAGCATGACAGTGACATTCCACTCTCTTGGGCGATCCTCATAGCGTCCATCATGGCATGGTACCCAATAAATATGGGGAACCTCATGGCGCAGAACATATCTAAGGCAACCGAGAAGGAAGAAAGGTCCTACCCTTACCCCAATTTCATCACTATGTACCTAGAGGACCAGGGGGTTGAGGGGAGACACTTTGACACGAAGGTGAAGCCGAAAAGGCCCTTCTCTTGGTACAGCCTTCAGGGAGCAGACAACCCAATGTCCAAAGGCAAATCCACCACCTCCACTGGCAAGTCTGAAGAGCCTAGGGTAGTGGCCACTGGTTTCGAGCCTTCCACAGCGGAGGGTTCTTTGGCTGCTATGCCACCTCCCTCATCCGGGCCATCTGTCATAGCCCCATTATCTATTCCCTCATCTTTTGCATATCCTCATACTTCACTGCGGGTCTCTCAGACGATATCCAACATCAACAACTGGTTGCAGGCAGCTACATCAAAGTTGTCTGTCTTATCCAGTGCAGTCACAACACAGGCAGCCCCAACACAACTTCAGGTACCTCCATCAGTGGAGGATTCATTGAAGGAGCTTCTGGACAACCAGAAGAAGCTCCTGGACAACCAAAACAAAATCCTGGAGGCATTAGATACTCATGGAAAGTTGATCAAGGAGCTGGGCAAGCAGGTCACAAAGATGAAGAAGACTCAAGCTTCAAAAGAGTCAATGAAGCTGCTGAAGAAGGAGGTAGAGAGGTTCACTTCTACCAGAGATATTCCCCTGGACCTGCCCCTGCAGCAGAGACAGCACATGCATCAGAGCAGGAGGCTGACAGAGAGCCGGTGAGAGGATTTGTGGTGCCCTAGTCAGAGGACCTAGAGATACAGTTGGAGGACCCGGAGGGAGTTGATGATCCTATGCAGTCCGAGGTCCCCACTAGTGAGCCTGACCCCATATAGTCAGAGACCACATAGGGAGTTTTCTTTACTCTATATCCCTTCCCTAATCTTATTTTCGCTTTTAGTATTGAGGATAATGCTATCTTTTATTTGGGGGGGGGGGGGGGGGTCTTATTTTGATTTGATGACTGGCATGTAATAATTATGATACTATTTTCCTTTTTTTTTACTTATCGTGATTTTCACTTTCATTATTTTTTACTTTTGGTATATATATAACTTTACCATTTCATGTATATATTCATCTCCATTTTGTATATATTCGGTTCACTCCATTATTGTACAAATTCATTTTACTTTCCGTAGTTTACTTTATAACTTCTTTTGTATTTTTCCTTAATAGCTTAGCTTCTTATTTCCTTTAGTAGCTTCTTTTTGAGTTTTTAGCTTCTTTTCACATTTTTTCATGATCAATAAGCCTTTGGTTTTCTTAATGCCACGGTTCTTTCCAAAGGTGGATATTATGTGAACCGGGTGGCTCTTCCCAACGATGGATGGCGTGACAACCTTCTTAAGAGACTGAGTCTGTTTTTTTCTTTTTGCTCTAATGTGTAGTAGTAATGAATAAAAGTGTCTCAAGCAGGCTTCACTTGGTACTAACACATTTACCTTCGACCTCATGGTTAGAAACAAGTTGATTGACAAAGAATAGCTCTAGTTGTGACCTTTAGACTTTTGAGTTGACTAAAACTATCATCAAGTGGTTTCTTTGAGCCATCTGTGATATTCAATCTTAGCTAGGGTTGTTGTGGGCCCTCGACTCTGTTCTCTTTAACAATCCATTAGCTTGAGAGAGAGGTTAGGTATTGAATTGCAAGTCCAAGTCCTGTGCCAATAAGTCTAGAACTTGCCCTGAATGTTTGTCTAGGCGAAATTCTAAGTGTAGATCGACTTGAGAAGTGATTGTAGGCTCTCCTTGGTCCCATTTGAACCGTGAAAGCTTCTGTAGGCTACCAATATGATATCCCTAGTCAACCCCTTTGAGCGTAAACCTTTTTCATTCAATAACCACATTACAAGCCTTCATCCATTTTATAATGACCCTCTCTTGGCACCCAATTTTCCCTTAGCATTCATGATGAGCAATTAGCAAAAACATAAGTTTGGGGGAGATACGAGGAATTTCAAAGTGATGAAAGGTACAAAGAACAGAAAGAATTGATGAAAAGGAAAGGTAAATAAAAGGATGAAGAGTTAAAAAGAAATATGTCAAAAAGAAAGAAAAGGTTGAAGGGATTCAAAGAAAACAATGTTGAAAGGCATGGAATGATGAGAAAAGGAGAAAAATGATTGTCATGAACAAGAAAGAGTGACAATGTGTCTCTCTAGTTCCCCTGAGGAAGAAGAAAATGACTCAAAGAGTCAAGAAAGTATGAGCCTAAATGAGAAAATGGAGTGCTTAAGGAAAGATGAAACCATCATAGTTCATTATGTCCTACGTTGATTCAAAAAGCCTTCATTACAGCTCGCTAAAGCCCTATAGGATTTCAAGTTGAGTGAGCTTACATTAGTGGTGATTTATATGAGGGGCAAGCTTATGATACTTAGAGCCGAACTTGTGACATTCTTTTGAGAGTGATGAGCGCACTTCTTTACAATCCCTGTTTTGAGTGTCACATTCTGTAAGGTGAGATTAGCTCATGGAGAGTAGAGCAGGAGGAGTTTAGGATCCACAATGACCTACATGAGAGAGCGAGCTTCCTTGATGAATTGAGTCAACTCTTGATGCTCTTGTGTCATATTAGAACTATGGAACTCAAGAAGTCATAGCATGATGCTGTTGATAATGCATTTGTGTTGAGGGTAATTGTTAGTCCCAATTGATGCTTGATGAAGTCACCTTAGGAAAGCTGAAATTTTCCTTTATTCTTCTTGTGGAGGTGGGAATTACCTTGTTTACTTAAGGACAAGCAAAAGCTTAAGTTTGGGGGAGTTGATAACTAGGGGTTTTAGCATATTATTTGCTCTCTTTTGCTTAGGTTTTGGGTCAAAAATGCGTAAAGGTATTCCCGAAAACTAACTTAATGTGCTTGCTTTCAGTGTTTGGTCAAAATGAGGCAAAGAAGCCATAATCAACTCATGAAGGAGTCAAGCTTGTACGAATCCAAGGCTGAGACTGGAGCGCTGAGAGCGGCAGAAAAGCGCGACTGCGTAAGGACCACCACTGAGGTGGCCACTATTATGCGGACCGCAAAAGTAGATTTAGAGAAGCTTCTTTCAGTACTAAAATCACCGCTGACCGCGCTGGAAAAGCGCAGCCGCAAAATCTTTGGCGCATCCACGAGGGGAGTTTCTCTGAGAGCGTGGTTCGAGGTTTTGAAACTCTACAGTTTGGGCTCAAATGAAGAATGCGACTCGCGTCCAAATTATGCGGCCGCGAACTGATCTTACGCGGATGCGAAGGGAATTTCGCTGAGAGCGCATCTTGAGGTTCAGAGACCCTACAAGTCGGGCTTAACTGAAGAATGCGGTCCGCGTCCAAATTATGCGGCCGCGATGGTAGCACACGCGGACGCGGTTGAAATTATACGGTCCACAAAACTAAGCCCAATCCAAGCCCAGTATTGAAGAAACGCAGACCGCCCTCATTATTACGCGGCCGCGAAAGCTCAAGCGTGGATGCAGTCAGAATTACGCGTCCGCGAATCCTTCGCAGGGGCATTTTTATCCGAAACTTTCAGCTGTGTATAAATAGACCTTTTTGACATTTTTAGGTTAAGTTTTGTTTAGTAGAGTACGTGAACGGCTAGATTTTACCTTTTTGGGAAATTTTAGAGTAGATTTACTTTAAACTTTAGATTTTCATCTTGTACTTTAATATTATGGCTTATATTTCATCTTTATCTTTGATTTCTACTATTATTATGAGTAGCTAGACCCCATAACTAGGGTTGTGACCCAACCCTAGTGTGTGTATTTAATGGGTCTTGAAGTTTAGGGCTTAATTGTTTATGGGTTAGTGATATTTAGCCTAATTCATGCTAAAATTATAGAATTAGTGGTTGCAAACACTGACTCATGCCTTTATGACTTAGGCTCTTCTTGAGAAAGAGGGACTAAGTCTAGGAAAATTAGGCTAACAAGGAATTGGGGTGAACTCAAGAGATTGATAGCCCCAATTAAAGGGTTAAACCTAGAGATTGTAATACCCGACTTGAGCCAATTTCACTTGTATTGTATGAACACCCATTTGCGTTTGAGAAAGTCAAATCGGGAAAAGTCACTCAAACTACCGAGAGGTATAGAGTGAGCACTTATGTGTGATGGTTATATCACGACCCCAATCATAACAAGTTTGTCCTAGATTCTTGATACCTATTAGATACTCACCTAGGCGGAAGTCACTTCCCTAGTGCTTTTTAACACTTGAAAAGTTTCACCAAAAATATTGTACTTAGCTTACACTTAGCATAAAATAGTATAAAATTAGAATAGAATCAATCGCAATAATGTTTGGAAGTACAATTAGGAACAAAACGCACATCTAGATTAGTTAGGTACCCAACTCCAAACCAAATTAACTCCCTGTGGAAATCGATCCCGACCTCGTCGGGTAAAACTGCATCGACCATCCTCGCTACTCTATAGTGGTGTAGGTTTGGCCTCGATCAGGTACGCAGTTTACATCGCGGTTTTGGAGGGTCGTACAACATGAGTTAGGCACACGGGTGGAGTTGAGTACAACATTTCACCCTCAGACGGACGGACAGTCCGAGCGCATTATTTAGATATTGGAGGATATGCTTCGTGCGTGTGTGATGGAGTTCAGGGGTTCTTGGGATCAGTTTTGCCGCTTGTGGAGTTTGCCTACAACAACAGTTATTGATCGAGCATTCAGATGGCTCCTTATGATGCTTTGTATAGTAGGCGGTGCCGGGTGAGGTTAGGCTATTGGGTACAGACTTGGTTCAGGATGCTTTGGAAAAGGTTAAATTGATTCAAGATCGACTTCGTACAACCCAATCTATGCAGAAGAGTTATGCGGATCGGAAGGTTCGCGACGTTGCATTCATGGTTGGGGAGAGATTCTTGCTCCGGGTTTCTCCCATTAAGGGTGTTATAAGGTTCGGGAGGAAGGGCAAGCTGAGCCCTAGGTATATCGGACCCTTTGAGATTCTTGAGAGGATTGGAGAGGTGGATTACAAACTTGCACTACCACCCAGTCTAGTTGCAGTTCATCCAGTATTCCATGTTTTTATGCTCTGAAAGTATCACCGCGATGCGTCTCATGTGTTGGATTTCAGCTCATTCCAGTTGGACAAGGATTTGTCTTATGTTGAGGAGCCGTTGGCCATTTTGGACAGACAAGTTCGAAAGTTGAGGTCAAAGAACATTGCTTCAGTTAAGGTTCAGTTAAGGGGTCAGGCAGTTGAGGGGGCGACTTGGGAGACCAAGCATGATATGGGTACAGACTTGGTTTAGGATTCTTTGGAAAAAGTTCAATTGATTCAGGATTGACTTCGTACAGCCCAGTCCATACATAAGAGTTATGCGTATCGGAAGGTTCGCGACATCACATTCATGGTTGGGGAGCGGGTCTTGCTCTGAGTGTCGCCCATGAAGGGTGTTATGAGATTCGGGAGGAAGGGCAAGTTGAGCCCTAGGTATATCGGGCCTTTTGAGATTCTTGAAAGGGTTGGAGAGGTGGCTTACAGACTTGCACTACCGCCTAGTCTCTCTGTAGTTCATCCAGTGTTCCATGTTTCCATGCTCCGAAAGTATCACGACGATCCGTATCATGTGTTAGACTTCAGCTCAGTCTAGTTAGACAAGGTTCTATCTTATGTTGAGGAGCCGATGGCCATTTCGGACAGGCAGGTTCGAAAGTTGAGGTCAAAGAACATCGCTTCAGTGAAGGTTAAGTGGAGGGAACAACCAGTCGAGGTGGCGACTTGGGAGACCGAGCATGATATGCGCAGCTGTTATCCTCATATTTTTACCACTTCAGGTATGTCTCTATACTCGTTCGAGGACGAACGTTTGTTTTAAGAGTGGGAGGATGTAATGACCCGATCGGTCATTTTGAGTGTTTTAGCCCCGATTACCTATTTATTGCCTCCTCTATGCTATATTGTAAAAACGGCTGGCCGGGTCGTTACATCCTCTCCCTCTTAAAACAAACATTCATCCTCGAATGAGTATAGAGACATACCTGAAGTGGTTAAAATATGAGGATAACGGCTGCGCATATCATGCTCGGTCTCCCAAGTCGCCACCTCTACTGGCTGTTCCCTCCACTTAACCTTCACTGAAGCGATGTTCTTTGACCTCAACTTTTGAACCTGCCTGTCCGAAATGGCCATCGGCTCCTCAACATAAGATAGAACCTTATCCAACTAGACTGAGCTGAAGTCTAACACATGATACGGATCATCGTGATACTTCCAGAACATGGAAACATGGAACACTGGATGAACTACAGAGAGACTAGGTGGTAGTGCAAGTCTGTAAGCCACCTCTCCAACCCTTTCAAGAATCTTAAAAGTCCTGATGTACCTAGGGCTCAACTTGCCCTTCCTCCCGAATCTCATAACACCCTTCATGGGCGACACTCAGAGCAAGACCCGCTCCCCAACCATGAATGTGACGTCGCGAACCTTCCGATCCGCATAACTCTTATGTATGGACTGGGCTGTACGAAGTCAATCCCGAATCAATTGAACTTTTTCCAAAGAATCCTAAACCAAGTCTGTAACCAATAGTCTAGCCTCACCCCGCTCGAACCGACCCACTGGGGACTGGCACCGCCTACCATACAAAGCCTCATACGGGGCCATCTAAATGCTCGACTGATAATTGTTGTTGTAGGCAAACTCCGCAAGTGGAAAGAACTGATCCCAAGAACCCCCCAAATCCATCACACACGCATGAAAAATATCCTCCAATAATATCTGAATAGCGCACTCGGACTGTCCATCCGTATGAGGGTGAAATGTTGTACTCAACTCCACCCGAGTACCCAACTCATGATGTACGGATCTCCAGAACCGCGATGTAAACTGCGTACCCCGGTCAGAGATGATAGATACCGGCACGCCATGAAGCCTTACAATCTCGCGAATGTAAACCTGAGCCAGTTGCTCCGAAGAGTAAGTAGTAACCACAAGAATCAAATAAGATGACTTGGTAAATCTATCCACAATCACCCACACTACATTGAACTTCCTCCAAGTCCGTGGGAGCCCAATAATGAAATGCATAGTGATCCGCTCCCATTTCCACTATGGAATCTCTAGCTTCTGAAGTAATCTACCTGGCCGCTGATGCTCATATTTCACCTGTTGACAATTTAGGCACTGAGCTACATACTCCACTATGTCCTTCTTCATTCTCCTCCACTAATAATGCTGCCTCAGGTCTTGATACATCTTCGCGGCACCTTGGTGAATGGAGTACCGTGAACTGTGAGCCTCCTAGAGAATCAACTCACGTAACCCAACTACATTGGTCACACATAGCTTGCCCTGCATCCATAATATACCGTCATCTCCAATAGTGACCTCCTTGGCATCACCGTGCTGAACTATGTCCTTAAGGACAAGCAGATGGGGGTCATCATACTAATGCTCTCTGATACGATCATAAAGAAAAGACTGAGAAACCACACAAGCCAAAACTCGACTCAGCTCGGAAATATTCAATCTAACAAACTGGTTGGCCAAGGCCTGGACATCCAAGGCTAAAGGCCTCTCGGCTACCAGTAAATATGCTAAGCTGCCCAAACTCTTCGCCTTGCGGCTCAAGGCATCGGCCACCATATTGGCCTTCCCGGGATGATATATAATGGTGATATCATAGTCCTTATGCAACTCTAAACACCTCTGCTACCACAAGTTAAGATCCTTCTGTTTAAACAGATACTGAAGACTCCGGTGATGGGTGTAGACCTCACAAGGGACACCGTACAAATAGTGCCGCCAGATCTTCTAGGCATGAACAATAGATGCTAACTCAAGGTTGTGGATAGAATAGTTCTTCTCATGCACCTTCAACTGTCTAGATGCGTAGGCAATCACCCTACCATCCTGCATCAACACTGCGCCGAGACCAATGTGCGACGTAACACAATACACCGTATCGGACCCCGAACCAGTAGGCAATACCAACACTAGGGATGTAGTCAAAGCAGTATTGAGCTTTTGCAAGCTCTCCTCACACTCGTTGGTCCACCTGAACGGAGCACCATTCTGGGTCAACCTGGTCATAGGTGTTGCAATAGATGAGAAGCCCTCTACAAATCGACGGTAATATGCCGCCAAGCCAAGAAAACTCCGGATCTCTGTAGCTAAGGACGATCTGGGCCAACTCTACACTGCTTCAGTCTTCTTCGGATCTACCTTGATCCCCTCACTCGATACTACATGACCCAAAAATGCCTCTGAATCTAGCCAGAATTCAATTTCAATTGTTTTTTTGCATATAACTCTTTTCTCTCAAGGTCTGCAGCACAGTCCTCAGGTGCTGCTCATGATCCTCCCAGCTCCAGGAGTACACCAGAATGTCGTCAATAAACCCTATGATGAATGAGTCAAAATAGGACTGGAATACACTGTTCATCAAGTGCATGAATGTTGCTGGGGTGTTGGTCAACCCAAAAGACATCACAAGGAACTCATAATGACCATACCGAGTCCTGCAAGCAGTCTTCGGGAGATATGGCTCCCGAATCTTCAACTAATGATAGTTTGAACGCAAGTCGATTTTAGAGAACACTCTAGCACCCTGAAGCTGATCAAATAAGTCATCCATATGTGGCAATGGATACCTGTTCTTCATTATAACCTTATTCAACTGGCGATAATCATTACACATTCGCATAGAACCATCATTCTTCTTTACAAATAAGACTGGAGCACCCCAAGGCGACACTCTGGGCCGAATGAAGCCCTTATTGAGTAACTCTTGCAACTGTTCGCTTAAGTATTTCAACTTTACTAGGGCCATACAATAGGGTGGAATAGAAATGGGCTGAGTACCCAGTAACAAATCAATACCAAAGTTGACATCCCTGTCGGGCAGCATGCCCGGAAGATCCACCGAAAATACGTCTGGATAATCCCTCACTACCGGAACTGTCTTGACGATACGAGTATCAACAGTAACATCCATCACATATGCCATATATGCATCACACCCCTTCCCAAACATCTGCTCAGCCTTTAGAAATGAGACAACCCTGCTAGGAACATAATCTAAAGTACCTCTCCACTCTAGCCACTGTAGACCTGGCATAGCCAACGTCACCGTCTTGGCGTGACAATCAAGAATAGCATAATGGGGAGACAACCAGTCCATGCCCAAGATAACATCGAAATCCACCATACTGAGCAACAATAAATTGGCTTTGCTCTCAGAAACCACTAAGAACAACCAAACACGACCGATACATGCGGTCAACAACAATAGAATCTCTCACGGGTGTAGACACATAGACAGGAGAACTCAAAGAATCACGAGATACACCCAAATACGGAGAAAAATATAATGACACATAGGAATAAGTGGAGCCTGGATCAAATAAGACTGATGCATCTCTATGACAGACGGAACAATACCTACTATGACAAAGTCGGATGCAACTGCTTCCGTCCTTGCAGGAAGAGCATAGTATCTGGCCTGGCCTCCCCCTCTAGGGAAACCTCTACCTACTGGATCTCCACCTCTTGCTGGCTATGCAAGTGGGGTGGCAACTAGTGCGGCGACCATGGACTGAGAAGCCTGAGGACTCGATGGAATAAGCAGAGCTTGAGTAATCTGTGAAGGTGCACCCCTCCTGAGTCTGGGACAATCTCTCACCATATGATGAGTGTCACCACACTCAAAACAAGCTCTCGGAGGATATGGTTGTTGTGGCTAGCTCGGGCCTGATTTGCTGGAATGATCGCTGAAAGCACCCCGTGTATGAGATGGACTAGACAATGGCGGTGCATAATAGGGAGCCTGAGGCCAAGAAGTGGCCGGAATACCACTGGAAGCTGGAAGTGATGAATGAACAGGGCGACTCACATAGCCCCTATCATGACAAAATGCAACTGGGGCACAAAGTGCCAGACTCTCAAAGACCTCTTGGTCTCCCTCTCCTCTCTATCCCGAGTCAGTATACCCTCCAATCTCCTAGAAATCCCCACTACCTGCTGGTATGCGATGTCTATCTCCAACTCTTAGGCCATGCTAAATCTGATACAGTGGTTGAGCCCTTCGATAAATCATCAAACCCTCTCTCGAACAGTAGCAACCAAGGCTGGTGCATGCCTAGCCAAATCACTGAACCGGACTGCATACTACGACAAGGTCATAGAACCCTGGTGCAACTACTTAAACTATGTGCGCCATACATCTTTGAGACTCTGGGGAACATACTCCTTCAAGAACATATCTGAGAACTGAGTCCAAGTGAGTGAAGCTGCCTCGGTCGGACTACCCAACGCATATGCTCGCTACCACTGATTGGCCGCTCCTCTAAGCTAGAACGTAGTGAAAGAAACCCCACTAGACTCCGCAACACCCATAGTACGTAGGATACGATGGCACTCCTTAAGAAAACTCTGGGCATCCTCTGACGCCAAGCCACTGAAAGTAGGAGGATGGTAGAGGGGGCCATACTACGCCGAGCCTGAGCTCCTCCTCCTCAGAAACTGCTGCCCTAACCTTGGGCTGAACTGGGGCTATCAGCTACTTTGGTATGACCTCTGGAACCTGGTCGACCCGGACCCATTGCTCTGAGATACCGGCAGCGGGATTCTGTGCTCCTTCCCCGGCTTGAGATGTGGCAGGAGCAAGTGGTATCAACCCTTCCCGAGGCTGGTGAGAGTCTCTTGGAGGGCTGGTGCAGTAACAGGCATCTCAAGTGCCTTCCCTCCAACTAGAGCTGTTGGTAGCTCCTCTGTAGCAGCTCGTGCGGGTGCTCTGGCTGCTCTATGTGGACGTCCTCGGCCTCTAACCCGGCCCTGGCCTCTCGCAGCTCTAGCAGGGGGCGTGGGTGTCTGGTTATCTAATCCAGCTATACATGTCCTCACCATTTGTGAGAGAACAGAAAGACAGAAATTTAGAATCCACAGTCAAAAATTTCGCACGATAAGGAATCAAAGAACTGAAGTGTTTCCTAACAGTTTCATAGCCTCCCGAAGATAAGCAAAGACATCTCCATATCGATCCACGAGACTCTACTAAACCTGCTTGTGGCACATAACACCTATGAACCTAGCGCTCTGATAACAACTTGTCACAACCCCAATTTCCCTCCGTAGGATGTCATGACGACACCTAGTCTCTAAGACTAGGTAAGCCTAACAAGTATGTAAAATAACTAAAATATTAAGCTAAAACTCAAAACATCAACATGTGTAATAAATAAAAACTGCAACCCAAGTATAAACAACTCACAAAACCCGGTAGATATAAGTCACAAGCTCTAAAGAGAAATACAAAAATATCCCTATACATCAGAGTCTAGTGAGGATAAGGAAACAACATAATAAAGATAGAGGGGGACTCCGAGGTCTGCGAACGCAGGTGGATGTACCTTGAAGTCTCCACATACGGACTAGCTCTCTGATACCTGGTCTCGTAGGCAGTACCTGGATCTACACAAAACGATATGCAGAAGCGTAGTATGAGTACTCCACAATGATACCCAGTAAGTGCCAAGCCTAATCTCGGTAGAGTAATGACGAGGCCAGGTCAGGGTCCTATTGGAAATAATAAGAAACAAGGCAATAGATAAAATAATATAATGAAATGATAGAGAAGTGAAACAATGTGAATTTACGGGAGGTAATAACACAGAATCAAAGATAGACAAATACAATATGAAAGAAAAGGCAAAATCTTACAAGTTAGGGAAAGACAACAACAACCAATACAACAGATAGAGGAAATCAACAGGGGCACTCCCGAGGTACCGACTCGTAGTCCCAAAAGTAAATATCTCACAATCTTTCCTTATATCACCGCAGGAGCCTTTATATTTTATTTTGAAAATTATTTTCCCGAAATAGCATCCCGCGTTTTAGCCAACCTTATCACACCACATGACTTCTAGTAGTTCCCCTACTATCCACGCGTATGAAGCCCACCTTATCTCATCGCATGCGTTTCAACACCCAGACCTTATACCACTGTATGAATATCAATAATCACAATGGCACGGTAGAAACCTCGTGCAAACAATAACAACCACCTGGCATAAACCTCGTGTAACAACCAAATAATTATCTCAAAAATAATCACAGAAACCAAAACATAACAACTGAAACGACGATATTTCAAGGATAACAATTTCAAGTAAAGAATCCCACAGTCAAATAAGGAATATGGAATCAAGAAAGCAGGTAATTTGACTAAGCATGTAGTACAAGTTGCAAATAAGAGATAAGACAAGTAGACATGTGAAATTAGGCTAAACATGATGACTATACATGCTAAAGTAACTCAGTTAGGGCATAAAAAGGAAACTACTTAGATAAAATCGAAATTTTAATATTTAGCCCGTGTACGCACTCATCACCTCACGTACACGGCCCTCACATATCACAAAATGTCACAGCAATACCAAATCCTAAGGGAAGTTTCCCCCACACAAGGTTAGACGAGTCACTTACCTCAAACCTCGCTCATTCAATTAATAAGAAGGCATTTTCCTTGATTTTCCAACTCCGATCAGCTCAAATCTAGACAAAACAATTTTATACTATAAATATAACTATAGGAAACTAATTTAAATAATAAAATTGCGACTTTAGCAAAGAATTGAAAATTCGCTCCAAAAAGTCAACCCTAGCCCACGTCTCGGAACCCGACCGAAATCAAAAGATCCAAACACCCATTCGATATCGAGTCCAACCATACAAGAATACTCAAATCCGACCTCAAATCGCCTTTCAAATCCCCAATTTTTATCCTAAGAAGTTTTCCCAATTTTCTCCCAAATTTCCAACAAAAAACACTAATTAAATGATAAAAACAATAATAGATTCGTGGGAATTAATAAAGAACGAGTCAAGAATCCTTACCCAAATGCTTCCTCTGAAATCCCTCAAAATTTAGCCTCAATCTTAGCTCTCTAGGTCCAAATATAGATAATGAAATCAAACCCTCGAATTTAGGCCTTTTCTGCCCAGTGATTTCGCATCTGTGAACCCACAACCGCATCAGCGACTCCGCACCTGCGAAATTTACATCGCAGGTACGGACTTCACTTAAGTCCACTGAGTTCGCTTCAGCGAGCAAATGGCCGCACCTGCGCGTCTGCGACCCCACTCGCTCCTGCGCATTCCCCTACTGTAGAAGCGAAGCCGCTTCTGCGGAACCTTTTTCGCACCTGTAAGTCCTGCCTGGACTGCCCATTTCCGCTTCTACGCTCCATCGCTCGCACATGCAAGTCCGCATCTGCATCGGATCCCCCTGCAGGTGCGATGACACTAGAAGCTGGGAGCTTCAGCAATTGCATAAGTCCAAAAATGATCTGATATCGATCTGAATCGCCCCCGAAGCCCCCATGACTTCCACCAATCATACCAACAAGCCCTAAAACACGACACGAACTTAGTCGAGGCCTCAAATCACATCAAACAATATCAAAAACATGAATTGCGCATCAATTCAAGCCTAATGAACTTTTGAACTTTTAACTTCCACATTCGATGCCGAAACCTATTTAATCAAGTCTGATTGACCTCAAATTTTGCACACAAGTCATAATTGACATTACGGACCTATTCCAACTTCCGAAATCGGAATCTGACCCCGATATCAAAAAGTCCACTCCCGGTCAAACCCTTCAAAAGCTTCCAACTTCCGCCAATTAACGCCGAAATAACCTACGGACCTCTAAATCAACATCTGGACACACTCATAAGACCAAAATAATCATACGGAGCTATTGAAACTGTCAAAACTCCATTCTGAAGCCGTCTTCACACAATTCAAACTACGGTTGACTCCTATGACTTTAACTTTAAATTTAGGGACTGTGTCTCATTCCACTCCGAAACTTACGGACCTCCAAATCAACATCCGGATACGCTCCTAAGACCAAAATAACCATACGGAGCTGTTGGAACTGTCAAAACTTCATTCCGAAGTTGTTTTCACACAATTCAAACTATGGTTGACTCCCATGACTTTAACTTTCAATTTAGGGACTATGTGTCCCATTCCACTCCGAAACTCTCTCGAACCCGACACCAAGCACCCCGGCAAGTGAAGTAACCACAAAATGATATAGAGGGAGCAATAAATAGGGGATCGGAGTTGCACTCTCAAAACAACCAGTCGGGTTATTACATAAAGTATATGCTCGGTGCATCTATATATATATATAGATTTAATGTATTGAAGACAAACCCTAAGAAACAATTTAATTAAAAAAATTCAGTTGCTATATATATGTAAGTATATAATATATATTCTCATAATTGTTTTACTTGCTATAAATAAGAAACAAAATACGTGTGTTTAGGGGCATTAACCTTATGAAAAAGAAATTTTTATAAAAAGAGCCGGAAAATATGTGAATCATCCCATAAAATGTAATGGCAAATAGAAATTTGAATTCCAAGCAACTAATTTAGGGTTTATATCTAAAATTAAGGAGGAAAGTCATATACACAAACATACCTCGAATTGGATTTTGGTTGAAGATGATAAAATGTAATAGCTGCTGGGAAATTGTGAATCTTTTCCAAGTAGAAATCCCTCCATTTTAGATAATAACCATTCCTATCTGAGGAAGTCTTAGCCCATTTCTAATTTTGTAAACATACACTGTTTCTTGTTGGTGAGTTTCTTCTCATCTTCCATGACCAAGTTATGTTGACAATTGAGTTAACATGAGAATTGAGAATTCTTTTAGGAAGAGATAAAGATAAGAAGGTATAGTAAATATGAAATACGGTTCTTTTGTTTAAGATGTAGTGTTTCTGTATTTTTCAGTATTTTTATTTTATTTAGTTGAAAACTTATACAATTAACTTTAAGTAATGAAAATTTCTAGAAAAGAGGCGATAAAATTGGGATGATTGAGTGTTTCTTGGCCGAAAAATCTGTGTATTACAATCTCTATTTTAATTGTACTAAGTTGCCAAGTGGCTTGATAATAGGTTGGTACTTGGCTTTTTAATTACTTACCACTTGGCTAAATGAGAAGGCAAACTTTATTACTTTAATATATATATATATATATATATATATAGATTGGAAACAAATTAAACGCCACAGTTTTTATGGGGTTCCCCTCAAGGCAGGGACTGAACTACTTGACAATGAGAGTAGCTGTTGTTTAACAGATTAGATTTGTAATGTTTCCCGAAAAGATTTTGCTTCTGAACCAAGAAATAACCATATTGTAGTACTGTACAGTATACATGCATTTTCTGGTTGTTTCTCCATTTTCTACAAGAAGCTTCTCTCAAGAATCTAGAAAGAATGAGATTTGATGATTGGCAACCATATGCATCAATAATAATTATATGGTGCAAAGTCATTTGTTTTATAAAATTATTTAGATAATTTATTTGTAGTTGCACCTAGTTTGCGTTTTAACAGTATGTTTGGATGGTTGTTATTTATTATTTTTTTAATGTATCGTATTATATTATATTATATTATTTTAATTTTTTTTTTATATATATATATATATATATAT